>JBBPBX010033941.1:0-17779 GCA_038048925.1 Garcialebias charrua
TTTTGAGGACGCTGCAGCCAAGAAAAGCTATCAGACTCCAGTTAACGTGTAGACCAATATTGGCCCTTGGTTTGAATCTTTTTTATTTTTATTTTTGTCCCCATTTTTAACAGAATTTGACACCCTTATTAAACATATGTTTGCGTATTGTAATTCTCTGGGTGTCATTTTTGTCCACGTGTTGAATTTAAATTGTAGCGAGCAAAACAACAACTCTCCAGAGTCTAATTAGCTTCCAGCTCTCCCAGGTTCAATCAGCCTTCGACTTCAGTGTTCCTTTGTCATGTCTTCATTAAATCACATCTCCCTCACTTGGCTCTTTCCAAATACTTTCCTCTGCCTTGCATATAGAAGTCATTTAAAATCAAGCAACTTTGCATCTGCTGCTCTTTCATATAACAGACTATCAATGTCTAAAACTTAAATAAAAGTTGATTTCTTGACTTGTTTGAAATTAAATGTTTTTAAGTATTTAACACAAACGCAGCTGGGATCAGTGCTGTAAAGTGCATCACTATGTGACGTCACATGTCAGCTCATGGAGCTGTAGTGTCTGTTGAAACATCCCCGCATGTAAATAATCACAAAAATCTAGTTTTCATGTACAAAAGTGGGATTATGGGAGAAGTTACGCAACACGATCCCTGAAAGGAAAGCAGAAAAAATGAAAGCCGTGTCCTGGCGGAGTGTGTTGAGATTTAATTTATCCTGCAGCCGAAGTCTCGGGGCAGGTTAAAATCCCTTCAGAGGGTTCAGGTTACACGAGCGCACCACTGTGATGGTTTATTGAATTTTCTGTGTCAGTGAACATGGACTAAGCAGGTGTACGAAAACCCTTTTCAGCCACTTAAAGATTATGCCGACTGTTTTTTGTCTAAATCATTTGGAAGTGAAATATTATTTTATAATTAATACTTTCCATGTTTTACCTCATGCTTCATTTTACTTTGTTTTTGTCTTTAATCTTTAAGTGGTGCTTTATTTTCTTGAAGTGCTCTCTTGTGTTGTCAGGGGCCAGAGTAAGTGTCTTACGCTACACTTCACACATCTAATAACACTATTAGTTTAATCAATAGTCACTTGGTGCCTTTTAAGACGTTGCAGGTGACTGTGCATGTGTTTAAAGATCACAAACACCATGATCACCCATTAGGCACCCATGGGGTGCAGAAAAACTGCTGAATAAATGATGTTCACCTGTGGAGCTGTTGCAACTGCAGCTACATCTTTGTGATAATTTTGTGATGTATCATTGTCATCTGTATGCACTCTGCTTGAAAGATGTATTTGATTTAAAGCAATCTGAACAATTTCAAGGATTTTCTCAGCTTCAGCAGGACTAAAATCACTAAAATTAGAAATATATTGTGTCAAAATGATGCAGAAAAGCTGATCCATGCATCTATCGCTTCTAGGCTGGACTATTGTAAACTGTTATTATCATGGCGATCAAAAACTCTTTATAAAGTCTTTGATTGATCCAAAACGCTGAGCGTTACGAGAGATCAAATTTCTGCAGTTTTAGTTTTTCTTCACTGGCTCTCTGTCAAATTCAGAATAGAGTTTAAATTTTTATTTTGAACAAACAAATCACTCAACAACCTAGCTCCATCTTATATTAAAGACTCTATTGGTCCATATCCTGATACGACTGCACACCATCATACAGCTCCAACCACTTCATCAAGTTTGCGGACGACACAACAGTGGTGGGTCTCATCAGCAACAACGATGAGACTACAGGAACGAGGTGAGCCGCCTGGCCTTGTGGTGCGGACACAACAATCTCACTCTCAACGTGGAGAAGACAAAGGAGATTGTTGTGGACTTCAGGAAGAGGGATGCCCAACATGCCCCTCTGACCATCAACAGCACCGCAGTGGAGAGAGTAGACAGCACCAAGTTCCTGGGAGTGCACGTCTCAGAGGACCTGTCCTGGAGCAGGAACACTGCATCACTGGCCAAGAAGGCTCACCAGCGTCTCTACTTTCTCCGCAAGCTGAAAAGGGCTGGAGCTTCAACCCCCATCATGAGCACCTTCTACAGAGGTGCCATAGAAAGTGTCCTGACCAGCTGCATCACTGTGTGGTTTGGTGCATGTACTGCATCCTGCCGCAAGAGCCTCCAGCGCATCGTGAGAGCAGCTGAGAAGATCGTCGGCACCTCCTTCCCCTCACTGCAGGACTTACACAGCAACCGCCTCACTCGGAAAGCCCACTGCATGGCAGGTGATCCCACACACCCACTACACAGCTGCTTCAGACTGCTGCCATCAGGGAGGAGACTGAGGAGTCTCCAGGCTCGAACCAGCAGACTGAGAGACAGCTCTGTTCATCAGGCAGTCAGAATGCTAAACACTCTGCCTGCTCTGCCTCCCCTCCCATTTGAACTGCCTTAACACAAAAAACTTTCTCACACATTACCACACAACACAAAGATTTTAACACTGGACTCTGTGTCATCAAACGGGTTATTCACTAAACTCTCGGTCATGTGCTCATTCAGTTTGCACTACTTCTCATATTTGCACTAATGTTTGTATTACATTACTGCCTATAGTCATACTACTGTTTACATTCACTGTTTACATTTATTAATACTGTTTACATTTATTACTACTGTTTACATTTACACTACTTTTATATCTACACTACTGCTGATACATATACAGTATTCTCTGACTAGCCTTATCTAAGGATGCCAAATGTGCCTTATGTGCCTTACTGCATATGCCACTTTGCCTCTATACCAACATCAACTACCTCATACATATACTGTGTACATTAACTCATATGCTGCTGTGCCACTCTTTGCAAATGTCAATGCTAGAACCTTCAGTTTATTTTATAGATATACTTTTTATACTTTTTTATACTACTATGCAAAAACTCAGGACAGTATTACACTTTTATTATTTCATTTTATGCTTATGTTCATTGGGTGTTTGGTGTTTTAGTGTTGGTGTAAATTGTCATACTTTAAACTACAGTACTATGAAAAAAACTCAGGACAGTGTTACACGTTTACTATTTTATGCTTATATTTATTAAATGTTTTAGTGTTTAGTGTTTAGATGGTTACTGTTGCACCGAGGGACTGAGAGAAACGCAATTTTAATCCTGTGTATGTCCTGTACATATTGCAGTTCTGACAATAAAGTTGACTTTGACTTTGACTTTGATGCATGCTCAATAATCCAGGTAGAAAAATCTAAAAACGTTAAGTCTGGTCCTCTTGACATTGTCCAGAGGACCAGACGTAACGTTTTTAGATCTATTGATCCATATTTTCCTAACAGAGCACAGGGCTCTCAGACTGCAGGTTTATATGGGGCCAAGATGGTGTAGAGGCAAGGCTGCCGACTTGGGACCCGAAGGACCCAGGTTCGAACCCCGGCCACGGCCACTACACACCTTGGGGTGTCTATGAGTGCACACCTATTTCCCCAGCTCCCCGGGCGCTTTCTATGGCTGCTCACTGCACCACCTGGTGGTGGTTGGGTTAAATGCAGAGACAAATTTCATCTTGTATGGGAAACATACACAGATGACAAAATGTGACATTTATTTATTATTATTTATTTACTTGTGGTTCCTATACCAGTGTCCATACTTAATAATCCAGGTATAAAATCCAACAACGTTCAGTCAGGTCATCTGGACGGTTTCTTTTTTTGTGCTGAGACGTTTCGCTTTCCATCCGAAGGGCTTCATCAGTCTGAGGAAACACCAAACAGAACTGATTCTCCACCAACAGCTTACTCCAAAGTGTAAAGAAACAGTTATGTTGGTGTAAAATGGTCTCTGGGGCACGCCCTCTCCTCCGGTGCCCACCCTATCCCTCGTCGACAGGCATGTGGTTCATATAGTTAGAATGTGAGGCAGATCTTTCAGTTCGCAGGCTCCTCTCTTGTGGAACCAGCTTCCAGTTTCTGTCTGTGAGGCTGACACATTGTCCAGTTTTAAGATTAGGCTCGAGTCTTTCCTTGACAATAAATCCAGTTAGCTTCAGCTTGGGTTTCCTTAGATGTTCCACAGCTGTGTTGCTTTAGATGTAGTCTTCTGGAGGACAGAATGACCACATTGCCTCTGCTGCTATCTTTACTCAATCTGCTGTTCATCTTTGATCATGAACGTGTTTTTCTTTGTTTTTCTCTACAGCACAGACTATAAAAGCAGGGGTGCACATATTGGGAGCCATCACTGCCTGATGCTCTTAATCGGTTCTATGCCTGCTTTGAGGACCCACCCAGCACCAGACTCACCTCACCACTGGTAGAGGATTACTGGTCTCCAGCTACAAGTACTTGGGTGTACACTCGAATGACAAACTCAGGTGGGGCAACAACACCACCAGCCTGATCAAGAAAGCTCATCAGAGACTCTACTTCCTCAGACGGCTGAGACTAACTGGTCTGGGAAGCTCAGTCCTCACCTCCTTCTACAGGTGTTCAGTGGAGAGCATCCTGTGCTCCAGCATCAACGTACAGTATGGCATGGAGGCTGCACAGACGACTGCTGGAGTCAGCCTCCCCACCATCACAGACATCTACATCTCCAAATGCAGGAAGAGGGCCACCTGCATCATGAAGGACTCCACCCACCCAGCACACACACTTTTTGCCCCGCTCCCATTAGGCAGAAGGGTGTGGAACATAAAGTGTAGAACCACTAGACTGATGAACATCTTACTACACCCTGAAGCTGTTAGACTCATCAATCTCTAATCAGGATAATCATTGTAAGAAAAAAAAATGCAAAAATCCCTGTAATCTCACTTTAATTGGTGATATGTGACTTATCTGGGCTGCTCATTATCCATAATGCTGATCTCATGCTGCGGATTATCTCATGCTGCTATTTTCATTCATACCCTTCAGCTCACCACAGACTCATGTTCAGGCTGCTGTTGTTACACCGCATTGTTTCACATTATTAGTGTTTAGCATACATCTTAGATCTTTTAGCGTACCGTTTGGTGTTTGTTTAACGTATATCTTAGTGTACATCTTAGATCCTTATTTACAGTTTATTTTTATATTTTTCTATTTTTGGGTGTAACTGGGACCCTGTGTACATACTTTCGTTCCACCTCGTGTATCACATGTGATGGAAATAACAGTAAAGTTGACTTGAACTTGAACATAGTTAGTACCCCTGGATCAGCTGCCTTCAGGTCCTCTCTCTCCAGCCAGTCGACGCAGATGGCTGCCTATCCTGCGTCTGATTCTGCTGGAGGCTTCTTCCAAACGGGGTTTTTCCTTTCCACTGTCACCTGTGTGTTTGCTCAGTATAGAAGGTTGCAATAAAGTGGAAGTTAGATGGAAAATTCTGGCTTCCTTAGATAGATAACTTTTATTAATTAGCATTTTATTATGTATGTGAATGTTTTTGTACAGTGCCCTGAGACGTTGGTTGTGAATTGGCATTCAATAAATAAACTGAACTGAAGAAAGTAATAATCTACATTCTCTTGCATTATCAGCTTTAACTTTTTATTCTTGTTTGAGATGAACTGATTCAGATTTTTGACTGCTACTTAAAGGACAACACCCACCGTGACAGTAACAATTCACCATATTGGACAATTACTGTAGTAGAATATGATGTCTATTTTCATTTTTGCATTTGGGCCAGGCGAGTATAAAAAAAAAAAAAAAAAAAAACGGAGTCCCGGAAACATCCGGAAACCCGGCCGAAGATTGCCGAAGTCCGGAGTGACGTAAATACAGGCTCCACTCAGAAGGCAGGAGTGAGTTCGCGATGGAGGCTTATGAGAGTGAGAGCCGCGGATCCGCGCTCAGAATATGATAGACATCAGTGTGCGACCACAGGATTAATCAACAGGCAGATTTATTAACAAGGGAATATTAAAAATGTTTCGCTTTTTTTTTCCTCTCTCTCTCTGAGCAGCGGAGGTGGTGGTGCTGTCTGTGCGCGCACGCTGACGTGCAGCCAGCTGTACATTTATTACTGAGGAAATATTAAAAATGACACGACACGACTACTTGTAAAAGTAAGTTTTGCTTTTTTTTCCTCTCTGAGCAACAGAGGTGTTGCTGCTGTCTCTGCGCGCGTTGGCCAGCTGTACATTTATTACTGAGGAAATATTAAAAATGACACGACAACTTGTACACGTCTGACGTCTGTCCCACAATAAATACGTCGCGGTCCAGTTCAGCTCAGCTCCACGCCTCTTTTAGAGCCGCGCTGCGGCTTCATTTCTGAACAAGTTTATTTGAGCAGGACCTACCCGCATTCACCTGTTGTCTTATGAATGACCCGAGGAGGATTAAAGCCGGACTGGTCTGTGCGGGAATAGCGCGGGTTTGACTTATGAAAGGGGTAAAAAGCCGAGCCGGCTTCATGAGGAAATTAAGGAATTTGTAGCGAGCGAGCAAATTAAACTAGTGTCCTACGTGGATGCGCGACCTCTAAATATTTCCTGGTGCAGTTGTGGGTACAGTTGGACCAGCGCTCTGTTTTTGCATCCGCCCACCATGTGTCGTTGTGTCCCTGGGCAAGACACTTAACCCCGAGTTGCTCCCGGTAGGTCTGGATAGCGCCCTACAAGGCAGGCTACCACTAATGGTGTATGAATGGGTAGATGGCTCGTATTGTAAAGCGCTTTGGGGCTCCTCAGAGGGGGCTGGAAGGCGCTATATAAATAAGCTCCATTTACCATTTACCATTTATTTATTTTTTAGAACTTTTTAATAAGATATAACACCGCTGCGGTTAAAGCTGTCGGCTGCCTTTTTATTCTCTACTTCTGACCTGTCATTGAATTGATTGACAGGCCACGAGGAGAGAATAAAAAGCTGAGCCAGTTTCATGAGGAAATTAATGAATTTGTCGCGAGCGAGCAAATTAAACTAGTGTGTCCTACGTGGATGCGCAATCTCTAAATATTTCCTGGTGCAGTTGTGGGTACAGCTGGACCAGCGCTCTGTTTTTATTTATTTTTTTAGAACTTTTTAATAAGATGTAACACCGCTGCAATAATGAAGCTACGTTGATGCATGCTTGTTATAACTCTGCATGCATTCAAGGCAGATACTTCAGTGACGTCAATGCCCATATATGGAGAGGGGCAGATTTTCCCGGAGCTGCTGCTAAAAACTGCTAAAAAACATGAAATAACACATTTAGCGTTATTTCTCTACAATATAAATAAACGCTCCTGTTTCATTATTTAATTAACTACTAAATATTAATGGCGATGCAATTTGAAAACATGGTGGGTCATGTCCTTTAAAGTTATGTTTTGTAAAATCTGTGTGAATTTTATTAAACTTGGTGACAACAGATAACAGTTAGGTTGATAGTGAACTTTGCAAACCATTCATATTGATTTAGAGCTGTGTCTTGTTGCCTGTTAGGACTCCCACAGTTCCTCTTGTTATCTTAATTTCACTGTTTAATGATTAATTGCCGTGGAGGACCAGGGAGTCCTCTGAGAATTTAAATGCTGTTGTCAGAAGCTCTCTATCTGACACCTTTGTTAGTTGAATCTTTAAAAAAAAATAGCAATGGACCTTTAACACTGAAGGGAAAAAAGGATGCTTTGACATTTTCAACCAGATTATTGGTGTATGGTGTGCAAAAGTCAATGGTGTTGTTAAACAATGAGTAACATGTAACCTGTTGAGAGCAAGGAGTAACGATGGACTAATAGAAACACTTAAGCTCCTGTGAGACCTTCTTAGTCTTCAGCTGTTCCACATCACAGTGTCGAATAAACCAGCAGTCGAATAAAAACAAGTAAATGTTTCCCGCAGTGAAGAAAACAGCTCTAACTGTCCTTTCTCAACATAAATTGATCTTAGTCTAAAAATTTGGCATGATAAGTTGCAATCAATTTGCATTCGAGGTTTTCTTTGTTGTCATTCGCATGTGGTACATGTGGTGGAGAGAAATTGTGTACACAGGGTCCCAGTTACATCCAACAAGAAAATGTACAAGAAGATCTAGTATGAACTAAGAGATATGTTACACTAATAATACACGAAACACAAACAATACACTGAACAACAGCAGCATGAACATGAGTCTGTGTGAGTTTCCCGCAGTGTTTTGGAAATGAATGAATGCAGCAGCATGAAATTAATCAGCAGCATGGATGGTCAGCAGCACATTTCAACAAAGTGGCATTACAGTGATTATTTTTTTCCCAAGAAAAAAAATGTTTTATTTTATTCATTCAAGGAATGCTAAGCCTGCAGTTGTGGCTGAGTGGGTAGAGCAGTCGTCCTCCAATGGGAGAGTTGGGGGTTTGATTCCACCAACAGTCACATGCTGAAGTGTCCCTGGGCAATGTCAATGTCAATTTTATTGATATAGCACATCAAAACAACCGAAGCTGACCAAAGTGCTTAACAGTTAAAACGTAAGAAAAATAAAAGAGTAAAATGCATCTAGTGCCACTAAAACATAATAAAGTTAACACAACAACAATAAAAACTGCTCAAAATTTGTTCTCAGACTCTGCGAGGATCAAATGCCAAGGAATACAGATGAGTCTTGAGCAAAGATTCAAAAGTCTCAACAGTCTGAGCGGTCTTTAAATTATCAGGTAAACTGTTCCACAGCTTTGGAGCAGCAACCACAAAAGCCCGATCACCTCTGGCCTTCATTTTGAATCTGGGGACATCTAAGAGAAACTGGTTGGTAGACCGGAGTGCTCTTACTGGAGTGTAGATGTTAATAAGATCACATAAATATGACGGGGCCAGACCTTTTCTTAAAATCAATCAGACTCTGGCAAGACTCTGAACCCCTCATTGCCTCCGATGTGTGTCCCATCAGAGTATGAATGTGATAAAGCACTGATTGTTCTTTGTATAGATATATTAAAGTGCTGTATGAATGGGTAAATGAGGGCACAGATTGTGTTGTAAAGAGCTTTGAGTGTCTTGATAAGATAGAAATGTGCTATATAAGTACAGTCCATTTACCATTTACAGTATTTTATAAATGTTAACATCTTATCCTGATGTATGCTCAGTAATCCAGGTAGCTAAATCTATCAAGGTTAGATTCCCTCTGAGACAAATTGCTATTTATAAGACTGAGTTGTGGTTGTGGTTCTTCAAACAGAAGAAGTCTTTTGGATAAAAGACAAAACATTTCAACCAAGAAGAATCCATCCAGAGGACCTGACTCAACCTTGTTAGACATTGACATCTTACAAATAAATGAACACTGACATCCATCTTTTAAAGAGGCTTTAAAAGGAAAATAAAGAAAATATGGGTTTTGCAGAGAGGTGACACACATTTGGTAAAGCTTGCTGGTTTAAAAAAAAAAAAAAACTGGACCAGGCAAGAAACATCAGGGCAAAGTTTTCCAACAGTGGCCTCAGCACTTCCAGTCCATGCAAAGCCAGTCAAACCAGGAGTTCACAATTTGATGATTTACAATTAGCCATGAATAAAAACATTCAGTAATAAATGTATCAGGATCCTTCAAAGGGATTCAACGACAGAGTTATTTAACTAAACAAAGAGTCGTAAATTTTAAAGTGGGATTGAAATAATTGACCACCCCGGCTGGTTCCAGGTCTGTAAATAAGTTGCAGCAACTTTTATGATCACAAGTAATAAAATTTAGTGCTGTGGGAACTCACAGAACATAAGAGAAAGAGTATATGGTGAGAAAAGGAATTTACTGCCACAGAAAGCAAACAAAGCATTGTTTTAATAATGTAATACCAATTATCTTCCTAAAACTTATGAGGCTATGAGGCAAGTTTTGACTGATTACGACTGCTACTGTTTTAATTGTTTTGATTTTACCTTTTTGCAGATTTATTTTCATACTATACATTTGCTGACTCGGCATTGACACTATTTCATTACTGCTTTTAATTTCTTCTGCACGTTTTTTGGATTAGTACTACTTTAGCTACTTTAAGCAATTTTAACTTTTTCAATACCCAATCAGCTCAGTCTGAGTGTCATGGATTTGGCTTTAGTTTTTTTTTAAACCTTTACACTTTGAAAGATGTTTAACTTTACTTACTTTTTTGTCTTAAGGATGCAATAAGATTGATTGTTTAAACGTGTTGCACACTTTAAAATTCAATGGAGCATATTTGCTATATTTGTACCGTTGAGCTTCCTTTTGTTTCCATGTCTCTTTTTTCATGTGCATTTTTTTCTCCTCATCTTGGTCTTTTTTATGTCTCCTCATGCATCTTTTAGTCCCATTTTGTTTGTGTTTTGAGTCTCCATATGGCCCGTTTTGTTTCCTTAGGAGTCCTTTGTCATTTTATGTCTCCTTTTGTTTTTCATCTTTCTGCCCCTTGTGTCTCTATTTTATTTTCCTCTTTAATTTTTTAATTAACATCAAAAGTTCTGATTTATTCGCCTCACTTTTGCCTTTTTCCTCAAGTACCGTATTTTCCGGAATATAGGTTGCGGCTTTTTATCATTTTTGCATGCCCTGCAACCTATATTCAGGTGCGACCTATTTATGGCTTTTTATAAAATAAGCTGATTTGTAATCATTTATTAACAAAAATTAAACTGAGACACACTCTTACAATAATGTCAGCTAACAAATATATATTTTTAGGTGTTTATCCTGCTAAAATTATTCATTTATTAAAGAAAAGTTCAGCTCAGACACATATTTGCTATAATTTTTATCAAACAAATAATTGTTTTTAAGTGTTAATCTTCTTAAAAGCCTTGCTGTGCGCTCCTGTGGCAGACATTTGCAGCAGAGCTAAACACGGTCCACATTTTGACGTAGGTGCGACCTATATTCAGGTGCGACCTATATATGGATTTTTCCAATTTCTTTGGCAATAATTGGACAATGCGACCTATATTCAGGTGCGTCCATCCATCCATCCATCTTCTTCCGCTTATCCGGGGTCGGGTCGCGGGGGTAGCAGCCTAAGTAGGGAGGCCCAGACTTCCCTCTCCCCAGCCACTTGGAGCAGCTCCTCCGGGGGAATCCCAAGGCGTTCCCAGGCCAGCCGAGAAACATAGTCCCTCCAGCGTGTCCTGGGTCTTCCTCTGGGTCTCCTCCCGGTGGGACATGCCCGGAACACCTCACCAGGGAGGCGTCCAGGAGGCATCCTAACCAGATGCCCGAGCCACCTCAACTGGCTCCTCTCGATGTGGAGAAGCAGCGGCTCTACTCCGAGTCCCTCCCGGATGACTGAGCTTCTCACCCTATCTCTAAGGGAGAGTCCAGACACCCTGCGGAGAAAACTCATTTCAGCCGCTTGTATCCGAGATCTTGTTCTTTCGGTCATAACCCAAAGCTCATGACCATAGATGAGGGTGGGAACGTAGATCGATCGGTAAATTGAGAGCTTTGCCTTTTGACTCAGCTCTCTCTTCACCACGACAGACCGGTACAGCGCCCGCTTCACTGCGGACGCTGCACCTATCCGCCTATCGATCTCACGCTCCAGTTTTCCCTCATTCGTGAACAAGATCCCGAGATACTTAAACTCCTCCACTTGGGGCAGGACCTCCTCCCCGACCCGGAGAGGGCATGCTACCCTTTTCCGGCTCAAGACCATGGCCTCGGATTTGGAGGAACTGATCCTCATCCCGGCCGCATCACACTCGGCTGCAAACCGCTCCAGTGAAAGTTGTAAATCACGAACTGATGAAGCCAGTAGGACCACATCATCTGCAAAAAACAGAGAAGCGATTCTAAGGTCACCAAAACGGATCCTCTCAACACCTTGGCTGCGCCTAGAAATTCTGTCCATAAAAGTTATGAACAGAATCGGTGACAAAGGGCAACCTTGGCGGAGTCCAACTCTCACCGGAAACGAGCCTGACTTACTGCCGGCAATGCGGACCAAGCTCTGACACCGGTCGTACAGGGACCTAACAGCCCTTATCAAAGGGCCTGGTACCCCATACTCCCGGAGTACCCCCCACAGAACCCCCCGAGGGACGCGGTCGAATCCTTTTTGGAGTCCTTGGAGGGGGTATTGGAGAGTGCGCCTCCTGGGGACTCCCTTGTTCTACTGGGGGACTTCAACGCTCACGTGGGCAATGACAGTGAGACCTGGAGGGGTGTGGTTGGGAGGAACGGCCCCCCTGATCTGAACCAGAGTGGTGTTCTGTTGTTGGACTTCTGTGCTCGTCATGGATTGTCCATAACGAACACCATGTTTAAGCATAAGGGTGTCCATATGTGCTCTTGGCACCAGGACACCCTAGGTCGCAGTTCGATGATCGACTTTGTTGTCGTCTCATCTGATCTGCGGCCGCATGTCTTGGACACTCGGGTGAGGAGAGGGGCGGAGCTGTCAACTGACCACTACCTGGTGGTGAGTTGGCTCCGATGGTGGGGGAGGATGCCGGTCAGACCTGGCAGACCCAAACGTATTGTGAGGGTCTGCTGGGAACGTCTGGCAGAGTCTCCCGTAAGACGGAGCTTTAACTCCCACCTCCGGGAGAGCTTTGAACACGTTCCAAGGGAGGTGGGGGACATGGAGTCCGAGTGGGCCGTGTTCCGCGCCTCTATTGTCGAGGCAGCTTATCGGAGCTGTGGCCGCAAGGTTGTTGGTGCCTGTCGTGGTGGCAACCCTCGAACCCGGTGGTGGACACCGGCAGTGAGGGATGCTGTCAGGCTGAAGAAGGAGTCCTATTGGGCCTTTTTGGCTTGTGGGACCCCGGAAGCAGCTGATAGGTACCGGCAGTCCAAGCGGCATGCGGCTCGGGTGGTTGCTGAGGCAAAAACTCGGGCGTGGGAGGAGTTCGGAGAGGCCATGGAGAATGACTTCCGTACGGCTTCGAGGCGATTCTGGTCCACCATCCGGCGTCTCAGGGGGGGAAAGAGGTACGAGACCAACACCATTTATGGTGGAGGTGGCGTGCTACTGACCTCAACTCGGGATGTTGTGAGTCGGTGGGCGGAATACTTCGAAGACCTCCTCAATCCTACTGGCACGTCTTCCACTGAGGAAGCAGAGCCTGGGGACTTTGGGTCGGGTTCTCCGATCTCTGGTGCTGAGGTCGCCGAGGTGGTTAAAAAGCTCCGCGGTGGCAAGGCTCCGGGGGTGGATGAGATTCGCCCGGAGTTCCTTAGGGCTCTGGATGTTGTAGGGTTGTGTTGGCTTACGCGACTCTGCAATATCGCGTGGACATCGGGGGCAGTTCCCTTGGATTGGCAGACTGGGGTGGTGGTTCCCCTATTTAAAAAGGGGGACCGTAGGGTGTGTTCCAACTATAGGGGGATCACACTCTTAAGCCTCCCTGGTAAGGTCTATTCAGGGGTTCTGGAGAGGAGGGTCCGTCGGATAGTCGAACCTCGGATTCAGGAGGAGCAGTGTGGTTTTCGTCCTGGTCGTGGAACACTGGACCAGCTCTACACCCTCAGCAGGGTCCTGGAGGGTGCGTGGGAGTTTGCCCAACCAGTTTACATGTGCTTTGTGGACTTGGAGAAGGTGCGACCTATATTCCAGAAAATACGGTATCAGCAAAGTCATTCAGCATTCAAAGCATTTCTCATTAGAGCTTTAAAAAGTAATAGACTGGCTAAAATAAATTGTATAACTGGGTCCTTTGATGAGTGTTGGATAATTTTTGGTATGAACCTTTTTTATTATATTATAGCTGAAATGGCTGAGAACATCTTTCCCTCCTGCCTCTGTAATACATGCGCAAAATATTATCTTATCTCCATCTGGAGGCCGACGGCCATGGATCATATGCATTTGACTGCAATTGGCTATAGGGAACACAACACTATTTCATGCTCATTCTGTGACATGATACATGCATTTTGAATCTAGTATGTGTGTAATCTGTCTGTTAAGAGAGAACATTGTTCTCCAACAATGAGATTGCACTTATTCTGAAAGCCTTATGAACCCATTTGTTGTTTAGCACCAAGGAAAACCCAACATCAGCAGCAGTACGTGACTGAGATCAAATGATGGAGGCAAACATTTTTACTGTGACACCAGTGGTACCAGTTGTTCAACTCCTGACAAGCTGAGAGTGATTGATCACTGGTACCCGTGACATCTGAGATGACAAGAAGAACACGTGTGAGGACGTGTAAAGATAGAACAAGTTACAGTTCATAAGGAGGAAAGGGCAAAATAGAAATAAGATAATTTTTTCCTACTGTGGGAACATTTGAAAGCTAATCATAAGAATTCAACATTGTAAAAACAAAAAAAGAGTTAAACTAATTTTATGATTTTCATTTTTAAACAAGTGAAGACAAATTGGATATTCCAAGTGTCCCAGCTGGTGTAAAAATGTTAGGGTATTATGAGTTAGCACTTTTCTTTATCATTAACTGGAATGTATTAACTAAAAGACATGCACATCCTACGTATGATGGCGTCACCGCTGCTATACACGGCATGAAGAAACATAAGCCTCTTATCTATGAGCACCGTTTCACAGCTCTGAATTACTGCACAGGCTCCTTGAAACGGCTCTATAAATAGAACTGCTTGCTTTTTATTTCCTGCAGGACATAACAGAGACATAATAAGTGTCTGCTCGCCTTCAAAGGCAATCTACGTCCACAATGGGGCCATTTCTGTCTTTTGTCTTGAAGGATTTCTTTGATAGATGTTTTAGAAAGCAATGCTCGCATTAATTTTACACATCCTCTTTCCAAATGTTGTGGCACAGTGACAATCAAATGATAGATAAAGAGTAAAAGAAATTAAAGATGGGTCTTCAAAAACAGATTGAGGCAACTTTTTTGTCTCATTCGACTGGATGGATGGATGATGGATGGATATGTTGCTGAGTTTGCAATATTTTCTAACAATTGAGATCAAATCCCAGTTTTTAAACAAAATACCTCTTGTTAAGAACTGTGGTTTTGTATGAGGAAGTCAGGTGAGACAAAAAAAAAAGTACAGTTACTATGAGGGTAGTGTAGGACATTTTTTATTTTATTTTAACTAAAACAAACAGAACTACAGAACACTACATAAACAAAAATATATACAAACTCGCGTGAATGATAGCATAACTACAATCTACAAGCTAGGGGGCAGTTTACAAAATGATGAAAGTTGAAAAAATATATATATATATACAATAAATGAAAAAGTACACAAAGGACAATATTAGAAACTTAAAACAGCAACACTTTTTAGATAACTGTTGTGAGATGGTTCTAGCAGTTTTCCAGTTTTTTAATCTACTTAATGAAGAATACTGTAGTAGGCTTTGAATTTGTTCATGAAACATGGGAAGGAGGGCTTGTTATCCCTCCACTTACTACAATGAATGTGGTACTTTGCTATAAGGACGACTATATTTATGGCATCGGAGTAAGCTGAGCTTAAGTTGTCTACATAGAATAAAATGGCATCAATATCAAATGAGGGAATGTTGAGTTTTAGATTAATCCAGTTTGTGATGTCAGTCCAAAAACTTTGAGAATGTTTACATGAAAAAAAAAACAAATGCTCAAGGGATTCATCTTCGGATTTACAAAAGGTACACAAATCAACCTCAAATTTAAATCTTCTGTGCAGAAACATGGCCACGGGATAAATCTAGTTTATTATTTTATAATGGTTTTCTTTCACTTTAGGAGATACTGGCCATTTGATAAATTTAGAATGAGCAGATAGTAGTGTAGGACATGTACTCTGACAGTGAGATATGTAATAGAATGGGTAAAATAGTCCAAGGAGGGGTTGGCAGCTTAGCAGAGGAAGTAAGACAGGAGACAACATGGACTATGATTTCTGCAGTGATCTGTAGTGAGAGAAGGGAGCAGATAAAAGGGGCTGCTGGTGAGGTGGGAAAGGTGTGAGAGAGAAGTTGCACAGAGTGGAGGGACTGAAGGTGAGTTTACATACAGTATATGGGCTCAACCAGCCAAACCAGTGGAATTATGATTGCAATGAAAAAAAAAAATACAGTAATAATAATGGATGTTGAGATTTTCATTGGAAGTGACTAAAACAGGATGGCATGGTGGAACAGTGGTAGAGCTGCTGCCTCTCAGTGAGATGGTTGCCAAATCAAATCCCAGCCGGGGGTCATTCTGGGTGGAGTTTGCATGTTCTCACTGTGCATGCGTGGGTTTCCTCCCACAGATCAAAAGCATGCGTGTTAGACTGATTGGTAACTCTACATTAGTGTCTCAAGGTGTGGGTGAGAGAGTGACTGGTTGTTTGTCTCTATATATCCCTGTGATGGACTGGAGAACTGTCCTCCGCCTCTCGTACAGTGATGGCTGGACATGGGCAGCAAATGAACGTGACTAAAAATACACATGATTAGAAATTTATCAGATGGGCAGCTAAAGTCTGGAGATAAAGTCCAAGAGGAACGTCTGGGATGGTTTGGATTTAAAGAGGAGGGACAGGGGACACGAGATGTGAACAATGGACATTGGACATTCTTAGCTTGTCTAATGATTCTCCCACTTTTTACTTGTTTTTTGACACAGTTTGCCATTTCTTCACACTTTATTTCTTCTCACCTTCTCAGCGCACAATGTTTGATGATGACAGGCTCAGAAAGTGAGCAACACATGTATACCTGCTCCATCATTGTGGACATACCTGAGACAAGCTGCTACATACATGCATGCATGCATACATACATACATACATACATACATACATACATACATACATACATACATACATACATACATACATACATACATGCATACATGCATACCATACATACATACATACATACATACATACATACATACATACATACATACATACATACATACATACATACATACATACATACATACATACATACATACATACATACATACATACATACATACATACATACATACATACATACATACATACATACATACATACATACATACATACATACATACATACATACATACATACATACATACATACATACATACATACATACATACATACATACATACATACATACATACATACATACATACATACATACATACATACATACATACATACATACATACATACATACATACATACATACATACATACATACATACATACATACATACATACATACATACATACATACATACATACATACATACATACATACATACATACATACATACATACATACATACATACATACATACATACATACATACATACATACATACATACATACATACATACATACATACATACATACATACATACATACATACATACATACATACATACATACATACATACATACATACATACATACATACATACATACATACATACATACATACATACATACATACATACATACATACATACATACATACATACATACATACATACATACATACATACATACATACATACATACATACATACATACATACATACATACATACATACATACATACATACATACATACATACATACATACATACATACATACATACATACATACATACATACATACATACATACATACATACATACATACATACATACATACATACATACATACATACATACATACATACATACATACATACATGCAAACATGCATACATGCATACATGCATACATACATACATACATACATACATACATTCATTCATTCATTCATTCATTCATTATCTTTACCTACTTACCGGTATTCCTTTTCGGGTTGCGCTACATCAGTGTCTCTAAACATTTTCTGGTATCTTAGTATAGATGAGGCCATAATGTTGGAAAAATAATATTTTTACTTTGTGTACTGTGACCAGAGGCAACTCTAGAATCTGACCTTAGGGGTGCCTAGCCCCCAGTGCTGATAATGGGTTTGAACCATGTGATGGCCAT
>JBBPBX010033942.1:13146-26638 GCA_038048925.1 Garcialebias charrua
TATATATATATGTATATATATATATATGTATATATTTATATATATATGTATATATATATATATATATATTTATAGAAATCTACTGCAAAGTCATGAATGTTATGGGTATTTTATGCATATGTGTTTTGTTGCTGTGTTCTGTTATGTACTTTGTAGGATTGCGGACGGCGGTCGGGTGTGTTTGCCTTGTGCTCTTTTTGTGGATAATTGTTATGTTTTGTAGTCTTGCTTTCTGTCTTTCCTTTCTTTCTTTCCTAAAAATAATAAAAAAATCATAATGGTGTGAAGAGGATGGCTGTAAGGTGAGAAGGGAGGCCATCTATAAAAGGGAAAAAAAAAAAAAAGAAATATGTTCAGAACCGATGGGATCAGTATCTTACAATATGTTAAACATTAGGAAACACTCACCATTTCTCACCATCACCTTTTCTTCAGCTTCTCCCGGCACTGCTTTGGTGTTCTCAGAGGGCGGCCGTGGCGTAGTGGTAATGGCAGTCGTCCCGATCGGAAGGTTGGAGGTTCGAATCCCGGTTCCCCACACCATGTGTCGTTGTGTCCCTGGGCAAGACACTTAACCCCGAGTTGCTCCCGGTAGGACTGGAAAGCGCCTTGCATGGCAGTCTGCCGCTACCGGTGTATGAATGTGTGTATGAATGGGTGGATGGTTGGTATTGTAAAGCGCTTTGGGGCCCCTCATAGGGGGCTGGAAAGCGCTATATAAATAAGCTCCATTTACCATTTCTCTGATAGCCATGCTTATCCATCAGCTCAGAGATTTCTCTGAATACTGTTTCATTTCGAATCATTCCATCCAGCTCGCTTTGGATCCTCTCATCAGCAACCAAGCACAAAAACGCCTGCACCTCTGCATTTGACCACTGATTGGACATGATTTTTCTTTTTTTTCGAGCTACAACAATACGAGCAAGTAGGCTTCGGTGTGATGCGGGCCGAAAACAAGATGGAGGATCTGTTGTTTTGAAAAGACCCAAAAGACTCCTCTCCACAGACTCCTCCCCCCGACCAATCAGTGACCGTCAGTGTTTCGGATGGACCCTCGACTGAAACGGGGCCAGAATTATGGAGCAGCGCGGCTCAGAAGTCTGGTGGATAATGCGTCCGACGCGCGTCTGGCAGGCAAATATTGCGCAATATCCGACCCGCGCCGAGCAGTGGAAAAGGGGCATTAGATAAAGGGAGCTAAGCTGGCTAACTAGCTTGCTATACGGTGGCCTACAAGGCCATATTCTACAGTGATAGGTGGACATGTTATGCAAAATGCAGTATGCTTGGGAGTAGGGAGTAGGAGCGGAACAAAAATGAAACATAAAACATATTTAAAAATCAATACAGGTGGTCCCCGACTTACGAGCGAGTTCCGTTCCTCCGACTATCTCGTAACATGAAAATCTCGTAAATCGGGGACTACCTGTATATAGGTATAAGTACCACACGAGCCGCCACTGAACACGTACATGTGCGGTAATGAACAGTTACCAAGAATTTCAACTATCCTAACACTTTAAAACACTTTAAAACATTTATAAAAAATAAAAAAAATCTTACTTTGAGCTACAGCTGTTTGCCTCCGCTCCGTTGCGTTACGTTCGAGCTTCCCAGCTTTCTGTAGCACCACGCAGTCCAAACCATTTACAGGAAGGACTGTTAGTATGCTATCTTCATACATTTGGAGCCAGAAAAAAGTTTTAATAAGTTTTAATAACTTACCGAAAGCCGTCTGCGCGCGCCGCCATTAGCTGCACCTGTTAGCCTAGCCCCTCCAACTCCGTGGTTGCTGTTGGGCATAGCTGCACCTGTTAGCTTAGCCCATCCAAAAAGGCTGTCGGCTTTGTTTCTTCAAGTTAGCTGGGTGTCCCCCGATATCTTAGGCTTCTAGTCCGACATCAAGGCAAGCTCCAGGAACCTCTGATCGTACAAAGCCGGCTGTCGGATAGAAGCTACGAGGCTAATGTTAGCTCGTTGCTAATCCAGTCCGCAGCTTCACGCGGCGCGGTGGGGCTGCTGCTCCAGGCCTGACATCTCCGGGCAGTCCGGTTTAGCTGCACCTCCAAAAAGGCTGTCGGCTTTGTTTCTCCAAGTTAAGCTCGGTGTCCCCCGATATCTTCTGCTTCCAGTCCGACATCGAGGCAGGCTCCAGGAACCTCTGATCGCACAAAGCCGGCTCTCGGATAGCTACGAGGCGGCAACTATGAGGCTAATGTTAGCTTGTTGCTAATCCAGTCAGTCCGGTTCGCTGTCTGCAGCTTCACGCGGTCAACTGTGTTGTTTTGCTTCGCCCATCGTTCCTCCACAAAACCACCGTTCAGCTCCAGATCATGTATCCGAGCGCAGGAACCTCTGATTGGACAAAGTCGGCTGTCTGATGGAGCTACGAGACTGGACACTGGAGCTAACTGGCTCAATTCGTGGGCACTGCCAAAAACTGACTGACTGCCGAAAATTGGCGGAAACTGTTGGAAACTGCCGCAAAACTTTGTAAATCGGCTTAAAAATTGATAGTTATGCACTGTACTGTAATTATAATAATAATACTTTATTTATATAAACAACCACAGCTGCAACAAAGTGCTGTACACATGAAACAAAGAGCTGTACACATGAAATTAAGAACATATGTTTGATGACAGATCTGAGTGATCACTTACCGGTTTTTACTATCTATAACAAGTATCATAATACTGTGAAATCAATTACTAATACGAATAGAATAATAAATACATCTAATAAAGCTTTAGATAAACTAAAGCAAGATCTCGTTAATCAAAATTGGGAAAATGTGTATGTTGATGATGTAAATAAGTCATATGATATATTCATGAATATTTTGGAAACTCTTTATGAAAAACACTGTGTGCAAAAAAATTATACCAAGAAGAAAATAGTTGACCAACCATGGATGACTAATGGATTGAGGAATGCATGCAAAAAGAAGAATCATTTATACTCATGTTTTCTGAAATGCAAAACACAGGAAGCAGAAGATAAGTATAAGAAATATAAAAATAAATTAGTAGGGATCATAAGGAAGTAGTGGTTAAGGCTTTTGACTTGGGACCCGAAGGACGCGGGTTCGCGCCCCGGCCACTACACACCTTGGGGTGTCTATGAGTGCACATCTAATTCTCCAGCTTCCCGAGCGCTGACTACGGCTGCTCGCTGCACCACCTGGTGGTGGTTGGGTTAAAGGCAGAAGACCAATTTCGTCTGTCAAGTATGGGAAACATACACAGATGACAAATGTGACAAATTATTATTATTATTATTATAAGAAAGAATATTATAGTGACTTATTGCACAGAAGTGGTGGTAATATAAAGGCGACATGGAAAGTAATAAATAATGTCTTGAAAAAACATACAGTAAGAATCAATACTTCACAGAATTTTGTAGTAGACAATGAAGAAATAAACAATAATGATGAGATTGTTAATAAACTCTATCAACTCTATCAATATTATAATACTATCAATATTATTAATAAACTCTATCAAACTCTATCAATATTTTACAGAGGTTGGTACAAACCTGGCAGCAAAAATACCTAGGGTTCATAAAAATGTTACATATTTGATTGAAGATTGTTTACATAGTATGTTCATTAATGGAACAACTAATGATGAAATAATCCATCCATCCATCCATTTTCTTCCGCTTATCCGGGGTCGGGTCGCGGGGGTAGCAGCCTAAGTAGGGAGGCCCAGACTTCCCTCTCCCCAGCCACTTGGAGCAGCTCCTCTGGGGGAATCCCAAGGCGTTCCCAGGCCAGCCGAGAAACATAGTCCCTCCAGCGTGTCCTGGGTCTTCCTCTGGGTCTCCTCCCGGTGGGACATGCCCGGAACACCTCAACTGGCTCCTCTCGATGTGGAGAAGCAGCGGCTCTACTCCGAGTCCCTCCCGGATGACTGAGCTTCTCACCCTATCTCTAAGGGAGAGTCCAGACACCCTGCGGAGAAAACTCATTTCAGCCGCTTGTATCCGAGATCTCGTTCTTTCGGTCACTAACCCAAAGCTCATGACCATAGATGAGGGTGGGAACGTAGATCGATCGGTAAATTGAGAGCTTTGCCTTTTGACTCAGCTCTCTCTTCACCACGACAGACCGGTACAGCGCCCGCTTCACTGCGGACGCTGCACCTATCCGCCTATCGATCTCACGCTCCAGTTTTCCCTCATTCGTGAACAAGACCCCGAGATACTTAAACTCCTCCACTTGGGGCAGGACCTCCTCCCCGACCCGGAGAGGGCACTCTACCCTTTTCCGGCTCAAGACCATGGCCTCGGATTTGGAGGAACTGATCCTCATCCCGGCCGCATCACACTCGGCTGCAAACCGCTCCAGTGAAAGCTGTAGATCACGACCTGATGAAGCCAATAGGACCACATCATCTGCAAAAAACAGAGAAGTGATTTTTTTTTTTTTTTTTCCTTTATAGATGGCCTCCCTTCTCACCTTACAGCCATCCTCTCACTCCGATATGATTTTTTTTAATAATAGAGAGAAAGAAAAGGAAAGACAGAAAGTAAAACAAAAGAAACACAACAATTATCCACAAAAAAAGCACAAGGCAAACACACCCAACTTCCGTCTGCAATCCTGCAAAGTACATGACAGAACACAGCAACACATGCATAAAGACTAATAACATTTATGAACTTGCAGTAGATTTCCATAAATATACATACCATACCTACAAATATATATACAGTATACATACATATAATTCATATTTATTTATATACCCATCTACATATCTGCATATATCTACATATACATCCCTGCATCCATTTGCGTGTGGTTGTGAGCATGCATAAGTGAAAAAGTTTCCTCCAATAGAACATTCAATAGTAATCGTGAGGAATCAGAGATCCGCCCCCCCAAGGCCCGAGGCAGGCAAAGGGGCAACCAGAGCCCAAGACCCCAAGCAGGACCCCGAGCCCAGAGTCCCCAGGGCCACCCGAACAGGACGAGCCACTCACCAACTCCCCAGATCCGACCAAAGGGGAGAACAGGAGAAGCCCCACCAGTGACTACACACAATGACCCCCCGGGGTCAACAGCGACAAATTCACAGGCCCCCGCCGGAGCCCGCTGCACCAACGTAGCCCCAGGGCCGGTCACAGAGGCCCGGGCACCGGGGACACCCACCCCTCAGGCCCAGATCGACAGGACCAGGAGACCCGAGCCCCACCAGGCAGCCACCAGGCCGAGCCGACACACGCCCAAGCGCCCAACCCCAGACAGTGAGGGCCCCAAGCACGCCCGTAGGCAAAGGAACACCCACCAGGGGGCCATGCGGCAGGAGCGCGACACTGAGTAGACTCAGAGAAGTGATTCGAAGGCCACCAAAACGGATCCCCTCAACACCTTGGCTGCACCTAGAAATTCTGGCCATAAAAGTTATGAACAGAATCGGTGACAAAGGGAAACCTTGGCGGAGTCCAACTCTCACCGGAAACAAGCCTGACTTACTGCCGGCAATGTGGACCAAGCTCTGACGCCGGTCGTTCAGGGACCTAACAGCCCGTATCAAAAGGCCTGGTACCCCATACTCCTGGAGTACCCCCACAGGGCTCTCCGAGGGACGCGGTCGAATGCCTTCTCCAAGTCCACAAAGCACATGTAAACTGGTTGGGCAAACTCCCACGCGCCCTCCAGGACCCTGTTGAGGGTGTAGAGCTGGTCCAGTGTTCCACGACCAGGACGAAAACCACACTGCTCCTCCTGAATCCGAGGTTCGACTATCCGACGGACCCTCCTCTCCAGAACCCCTGAATAGACCTTACCAGGGAGGCTCAACTTGAATCCATAAATAGTAAAATGCTAACAAAAATCTAGAAAAATCTAGTTTAAAGGCAGTACATAGTAGAGAAATTCTAGCCAAACAGGAAAACACTAAACACGATGAGCTAAAAGAAGCAAATGGCTAAAAATGTCAGGGAAAAACAAGGTTAGAGTCAGAACCAGCAAAACGCCAGTAAAAATGCACCATAACGCTAGCTTGGAAACACAAGTATCAAAATGTTAGCAAAAGATCAGAAAAATGCAAGCCAAGAGCCAGAAGTACTGAAATGCTATCAAGAAATAAAAAAACATTAACACTTCAAAAACATGTTAGTTCAGCTGATTTATACTGTGGTGTATGTGTGTGCATGATATCTAAATTATAGAGTATAGATCTACATTAAAATATTTGGATTCCTTTAAATAAATCTGAAAGATATCATCCCAAGAAAGTTTCAGTAAGCCAGGAGGGAAAATAAAAATAGGACATAAGACAAAAAACTCAAACTGATTAGTAACCTTCCACAGTAGCTATGTTTACATGCGTAAAATTCTTTGACCGGATTGAAATGTTTTGAGATTAAATTATTCAAACATATCGTCCACATGGGCATAATCCATTCATGACACGCGTTTACATGCAGCCGGCTTTATTTCTGAACAGAAGTACTGACATGCGCAGAGTGGTAAACTCTCCTTATAAAAACACAGAAGAAGAAGTCCTACTTCCAGGATGAACCTAAACAAACCTGAGCGCCCAAAATGTACCTACGACGTTTTAATGATGGTGGAGAAATTACTGCACTCTCTGACTGAACTACAAGTAATACAGATCATTTTGAGTTCTTTCAAAGTTTCTATTAGAAATGTTGTGTCGCTCACCGACCAGTTTTGCTTACCCGACATATTAGCATTAGCCAAGCGGAAATATGTGCAGTTGACATAGGTCGCACATGCGCAGTCAGGTCAGTTTTCCACAGTCGGAAAAAAATGAACAGATTAAGTGTTTACATGCACACCATTCGGATTATGAAGCGGCATAAACCACCCGTCTCATTCTGATTACACATTCTTTCATATCGAGCTGAATCAGCTCCGAATCGGGCGTTTACATGATGCATTTTTATTCCGAATGGTCGTTTAATCCGATTACTTATGTCCATGTAAACATACCTACTAAAGTCTTTGTTTGATTTGAACTCTGAACCCTGATCAGGGCTGGTGTTTAGGAGCCACGAGGCTGACGGTGACTAAAAAGTAAGCCAGACAGAAATCTTTGGCTCCTCACGGCTTGGCAGAGAGATAATCGAGGGTTTTCTTGCACTTTTCATCTGACAACACTGAGCAATAGAGTGCGTGGGCGAGTGGTGGAAGACAAGACAGCTGAACTGCCACCAGAGCCAAGACAGCATGGAAATTATCTACCTGAATACAGTACAGCTTCCAGGAGTACCAAATTAAATCTGGTCTCAAATGTCTGGATGCAACACAAAAATAGCAACATAATTAGTGGACACGGCTTCTTTTCTGTTCTTAGCAATACAAATCTGATCAAATAAACTGTACAGTAGTTGAGATAACAAAAAACAAAAAAACATGGAATTCAGAAACAATACACCTTTACTCAGCAGTCGAAGTGACTGCATCAAGAAAGTGCACAAGGATCAACTAAGCAGCTAAACAACCTCACGTCTAATTTTTCTGCCTTTCTTCCACAGAAACCATATCTGACTAAAAGGTTTAGTTTCCCCTAGGTCACTTGCCTTGGCAGGGTGCTCATGTCTTCGGGGATTTTCATCAATGGGGGAGGTTGCTGGATAATGGTAGGGGAAACACTGGCTTTTTGTTTGTTTCTGTCCTGTTCTTTTAACCTTTGAATAGTCATTGGCTCCTGACTCGGGCTCTGGTCCGGCATGGCGGCCGTCTCCATTATCCTCCATCTGCCTGCACAGACCGAATTCTAAGGAAAAGTTCAGTTCAGCGGGAAACCTTGGATGTTCTTGTCTTCTGGACTCAGTTCTTGAGTGCAGTCATCGTCCATTGCCACAATCGCTACTTACTATCATCATGCTGCTAACGTGACCACACTGCTAAAAGGACCATGTTGCTAGCAGAATTACACTGCTAGCAGAACCATTCTGCTGAACCGTGTTGCTAACAGGACCATGCTGCTGACAGAGCCACACTGCTAACACGACAACATTGCTTACAGGACCACTCTTCCAATAGAACCATGCTACTAACAGTGATGGTGCATTTAAAACACTACATTTTATTTTAATTGCTTTTTATTGTTGTATATTGTTGTCTGTACTCTGTATATTGTCTGTCTGAAACAGCTCTCTTAAATGATTCTGCATGACTCAATGAGACTACCTGTATAAATAAAGGTTAAATAAAAATAAAAATAAAAATTCTGCTGGCGGTTTCATCTTGTTAAAAGGAGTCTTTCCTCTCCAGCATATGCTCCCCGGTGCATCTTCATTATGGTGGCTTGTAACTACATGAAAATTTTAAAGAACTCAACCTCTTTAGATAGATAACTTTTGACTATGTGATGTTTTAGGAACTGTCTTCGAATTGGACTGAATTAACAGATAGAGACAATATACAATCCATTAAGGAATGCAAGTTTAATTTTTATTATTATTTAATGTTCTTAACCATTTTTTTAACCAAGCAAAGTCTATTGTCCACACAGATCTCCTGGTTAAGGGAGGCCTGGGCCTGAAGGCAGCCTAGCATGTAAGTTTTTGAACTGAAGGAGGAAACCAGAGTACTCGGTACAAACACAAGGAGAACATGCAAACTCCACACAGAAGGGTCAACATTGTAAATATTGCATCTGCTTAATATTGCATCTGCTTTTCAATAAAAAGTTAAAAGACCTATGGAATGCTTATAATGACATTATATCATATAAACATCTGACAAAAGATTCTTAAAAAAAAAAAAACTGAGGCTGCAAACTTTGTGAAAAGCAAACTTTGTGTTATTCTCAAAATGTTTGGCCACGACTGAACATTGTAATACATCCAGCAGGTTGGATACTGGTGGGCTGGAGGAGGCTCACGGGCTGTATGAATGACATCCCTGGTTTATGTATTAGTATACTGTAGATGAGTAACCCCCAATTTACACTACATGCGTTCCGGCTCCGGTCCGCTCCGGTCCGACCTCCGCAGCAAATACGCACCCATTATAATCAATGAGAGCGTTTACACTGGCTCCGCGCGGCGGTGGCGAGCGGCGGCGAGCAGACGGCAGTCCGTCAAAATAGACCTCGATCCTATTTCTGCCAGACGCCGGAGCTGTGCCGGAGTCAACTTTTAAAGATTACGTCGCACCAACAGGAAAAGGAACGAGCACAACATCCGTATTTACAAAATAAAATCACCACGGGCGGACTAATCCTAGCTCTATACGGATTTATTTGTACAAAAATGCTGTCAAACTATCATTTATGACTACGCCTACAAACGCAATACAAGAAATAAAAAAATAAAAAAGTATTTTATTCTGAAATGTAATAAATCACTTCCTGTCGCTCAAACCATGTCCTGTCGCTCATTTACGAGAGAAGATCAACAACCAAACAGCGAGGCTGTCTCTACTGTTGTTCTCCTTCTTCCACCGAATGAATTGTTTTGTTCTGACTTCTTTATTTATCACTTGATTTATCGCGCGATCTCGCAATTCCCGCGCATGCGTCTCGGAGCGGCGCATCCAGGCGGACCGGACCAGAGCGGAGGCAGTGTAAACTGGACTTTGAGACGCTCAGCTGCGACCTGCGGAGCGGAGCCGGAACGCATGTAGTGTAAATTCCGGGTAAAAGTCACCCATGTACTGTAGTAGAAGTTGAGTATAAATACCATATACAGTATATATATATATATATATATATATATATATATATATATATATATATATATATATATATATATATATATTAGGCATGTAACGAGATCTCGTTGTACGAGATCTCGCGATATTAAACTCCCGCGATATCTCTCGTTGAGAGGTAACGTTGTCTCGCGAGATGCTAATGCTAATGCTAGCAGAGCCCCTAGCAAGTCAGCGTCACGGACAGCATGGCTTCGCCGGATGAAGTTGCTATAGAAGACGCCCCAACTACTGATGGAGGGTCCCGGTGCCGCAGACGCCTCTACATTGATGGAGGGTCCCGGCGCTGCCGACGCTGCCCCGAATGTAAAGACACGCGTGTAAACACCGGTGTGACCGGTGTTGCCAGATAGAGTCCCACCCACCCAAAGCAATCTCTACCCGCAAAAGTCAGAAGGAAAATCGCGGTGAACCGCCCAATCTGGCAACACTGGTGAGTGACGGCTGCAGAGTCAGTTTTGGAAAGTCCTGCGTGAATATCTATTTTTTTAAACAAAGTTGAACGTTCTAAGGTCTAAGGAGATTCAATCAGTAAAATGAAGACATCAGTTGGGTTTGTAATACATGTTAAAACAGAATAAAAGCCTTTTTGCGGCATAAAACCGATCTTTGAAGTTTTCTTGAACTAATGTTAAAATCTCGTCTCGTTCTCGCGAGATCTGTGATTTGTCTCGTCTCGTGAGTTTTGTGTATCGTTACACCCCTAATATATATATATATATATATATATATATATATATATATATATATATATATATATATATATATATATATATTGTATATACTGTATAAACGTGTGTGTTATATATAATGAATCATACCAACTATCAAGTATTCACATATGAAAGTAACTTAACGAGTGTTCGTTTTTATTTTTTATTTTGTTTTATTATGATATGAATAATAACATAATAACAATCTTTATAGCTGATGATACACCCCAGCAAGTTAAACTGTGTTACTTAAGCGGTACATTTTTTTAGGTAATTGTCACAAATAGAAGCAATGCATTATTCCCGCAAGTCTGGGTTCAAAGTGACCAAAACTGCAAAGTTCAAAGTGACAAAGGAATGAAGTAACCACCACCAGTGACAGTGGAGCCAAAAACCACAAATAATGGCAGCTAAGATGGTTTGTAAAAAGTCTTTGGCAACAAACCAGAGACTCAGGTGACCTGTAAGGTGTAATATGCATTCATTTGAAGTGAAAAATTGATTAAGCAGCCACAGCTTTGTAAACCAGACTTAAGCTGGAATCAATATGTCCTTATTAGAAGGAATAGCTGAAAAGCTTCTTACTGCATGTTTCCTCTGCTTCATCAGAGCCATCAGGACACTCCGGTTCCCCATCGCACCGCCATCGTCCAGGGACACACTGTCCATTTAAGCAGGCAAACTCTGCAGGAGCACATGTTTTCCTAGCTGTTCAAAAACAAAAGAACATAAAGCACAAAACATAAATTAAAATTAAAATGTAAATACAGACATTATTAAGAGAAACTGGCCACGTCATCTGTATCCACTTATCAAAGGAGGCTATGGTCATTTTTTCTCAAATTATTTCGGTGTTGTCTTCTCCACAACGAAATACCCTTCTCTAATTTTCTCCACTTCTATTTCGGATGCTCTCATTGTGCAGTCTCCCATTGTGCCTGGTCTCCAACATCAGACTCCTTCTTCAGGAGCCTTGGAATGGATGTTATTCACTGAGCTTTAAAATTACATGAAGGTTAAACGCTTCACAATCAGTGTCAGGGGAGGCAGGTGAGGCAGTGCTGCATCTGTCATCATGACAAGTAAAATACTAACAATGATAAGAGAAAATATATTTGACCACTTGACTGTTCTATAAAACCGTTTTCTGAATTATTTCAACACTTCAATGGTCAAAATTGCGGAACTTACGCATTGCTTGTTCAAACATGGAAGAAATGCGCTACAAGTTAACAACACTACGAGTTGACAAAACAGACCAAGGGTGGTGAGAAATAGAAAACATCTTAGTCTAGGACATCAAAGTTCATGCTCAATAATCCAGGTTTAAAAAAATCCAACAAAGTTAAGTCAGGCAAAAAAGAAACCATCCAGACGACCTGACTTAACTTTGTTGGATTTTCTACCTGGATTATTGAGCATGAACTTGGATGTTTTGAACCACTTTTGTTATGGCTGCCTCAGAGGAGTCGAAGAGTTGAAGAGGGCATACTCCAGAAACTATCTTATCACCATTAAACTGGTTGGCCGGCATACTATGTGAGTGTGCTACTAATGGGACCGAGTTTGTTGCAGCTCCTCGAACTGATGAAGTCTTTTGGATGCGGAAGATGAAATGTTTCATTAAAAATAAACCGTCCAGAGGACCTGACTTAACTATGTTGGATCTCAATCTAGGGTTTGTGTAGGCAACAATCAGAACATTACAGTATTACCGAACAAAAATAAGCTATCAGTCACATTCTCTGCAAATTTCTGTGGTTAAAGCATCACCAAACACATGACCTTCACTCACAAACACCCTGAGTGTAGCATTAAGGCTGCTAACACCCTAAGGAGTCAGACATGGGCAAAGGTCGATCAATGTTCTGAGCTTGTTTCTTCTGTAGGATCTATAATAAGACTTATAAATTACTGGCTAAAATCTCAGCAGAGTTGTCTGGTCCTGTTTTTCTGCTGCGCTTGACACAGTCTTGTTTCATACACCAAGAAACAACAGGGCAGGAAATTCAGCAAGATTTTCACAGAACTGAAAATGTAGTGCATCAATTCACAGAAAATGTAAATTAGAAACTTATAATGTTATGTTTTATGCACATTTACAGCAATTTTATTGAATAATGTTTAGCCGACAGCTGCAGACAACTGATAGCAGCTGAAATGTGCAGGAACGATGTAAAACAGGCTGGTTTTCGTTCTGCACACACCTGCTCACCCCCGTCTGTACTGGGTTCCTGGTGGTGCTGCAGCATTTCTTCATCAGCTATTCAGAGATGTAAAATTATGCTGTGCTTTTTCTGTACACAAGCAGAGTAAGTTTCACAACCTGGCTCTTTTGAGCACTTCAAATAGCCAGTTTGGTCTCTTAAAATTGGACAAAACAGACTGTGTGAGGAAAAAAAAAGCTAAAAATGATGACAGCTTGTTTTTAGACAACTCTACTCACTTTTGTTAGATTTTTTTTTCTTTATTAAGAGATTCAGTTGTATTATGTGTGACTTTTCTCAATCCAAAATGTTAAAACGGCTCTTTGAAAGCTTTGAAGTTATGTGTTGGAAATATAAAATTAAAATGTAAAAATTTATTATCCTGTTATTTCAAATGGTACAATTTGAAATAACTTACTGCAGCAATTTTCCTTATACATTATATTGATTGACAACATTGAACTGTGGGTAAACACCAATGTAAACAAAGCACTCTGCTAAATGAGTTAAAACCCAATAGAAACTTGAGTCATGTGATTGGTCAATATTAAGACTGATCGTAGTTTGTGTAAAGTAAACAAAATGGTAAATCCTGACACGTACTGTATAGAGTTGAGGAAAATACCTTTATTCTTCCATCCATCCATCCATCCATTTTCTTCCGCTTATCCGGGGTCGGGTCGCGGGGGTAGCAGCCTAAGTAGGGAGGCCCAGACTTCCCTCTCCCCAGCCACTTGGAGCAGCTCCTCTGGGGGAATCCCAAGGCGTTCCCAGGCCAGCCGAGAAACATAGTCCCTCCAGCGTATCCTGGGTCTTCCTCTGGGTCTCCTCCCGGTGGGACATGCCCGGAACACCTCACCAGGGAG
>JBBPBX010033943.1:0-27190 GCA_038048925.1 Garcialebias charrua
ATAATAATAATAATAATAATAATAATAATAATAATAATAATAATAATGTCTTTGTCTGTCATCTGTGTATGTTTCCCATACACAGACGAAATTCGTCTCTGCATTTAACCCAACCACCACCAGGTGGTGCAGTGAGCAGCCAGAAAGCGCCCGGGGAGCTGGAGAATTAGGTGTGCACTCATAGACACCCCAAGGTGTGTAGTGGCCGGGGAGCGAACCCGCGTCCTTCGGGTCCCAAGTCGAAAGCCCTGCCACTACACCATCTTAGTATATAGTGTTTTTAATTTAGTTATTAGCATGTAGATGTTTAACAACCTGTTAAAATACACCAAAATGCAGGAAATCCCATCTATTTTATTCAAAAATATCTGAGGGAGTACCGGTACACCCAGACCCCCACCCCTGCACACTATTTGCGTTCCGGCATCGATGGGTTTACAAATCAAGCCCTGTTACTTGGTCTGACTACTCTTGTTTTGATTCTGTTCAGTTTTATGTAAATAGTTTTTTTTATTCATTTGAAGAAGTGGCAATACATTTATGTTCATTGTGTGAATAGGTAAAGTTTTAAAGTGGCTTTTGATACTGTTAATTTTCTCAAAACTGTAATTTTTGGAAGTTGAAAAAAAAGTTAACTACTGTAACTGTGTCTTGAGGGGCAGCACGGTGGCACAACTGGTAGAGCTGCTGCCTCTCAGCGAGCGGGTCCCTGGTTCAAATCCCGGTCCAGGGGCCTTTCTGGTTGGAGTTTGCATGTTCTCTCCGTGCATGCGTGGGTTTTCTCTGGGTACTCCGGTTTCCTCCCACAGTCCAAAAACTTGCATGCTAGGCTGATTGGTAACTCTAAATTGTCCCTAGGTGTGTGTGAGAGCGTGAATGGTTGTCTGTGTGTCCCTGTGATGGACTTGCGACCCGTCCAGGGTGTACCCCACCCCTCACACAGTGATTGCTGGACATGGGCACCGGCGACCCCCATGACCCAAAATGGAAGAAACGGGTAAAGATAATGGATGGATGGATGGAACTGTGTCTTGAATGAAAAATATCCAGTATAAAATTTGTATTAACACTATTAAAGAACAGGTCTTGAGTTTTAATGTTACACAAATATTTCCATTGCATTAAAGAGAAAATTTGAAGAAATTTATTTAATAAACATGAGGGTTATGAGGGGGTCCCTGAAACTTTTTCTCCCCTGTAAGAGTTCTCTGAACTCAAAAGGTTTGAGAACCCCTGGTTAAGATCATGGGATTTAAAAAAATAATAATTATGAGCTTAATAATACTTTACTGCCACCTGGTGGCCAGATAAAGACTAAAATTAAAAAAGACCACTCCTGTGAGATATCAATTTAGATGTCATGTAATCCATCCATCCATTATCTTTACCCACTTCTGCCATTTTGGGTCACGGGGTCATGTAATACATGTAAAACAAAATGTGTTTAAAAAAAATAAAAATAACAACAACGACAACAAAATACTATGGGATGGCAGGGCAATGTAGTGGTTAGAGCTGTTACCTCACAGTTTGATAGCCATAGTAGGAACTTCTCTCGACCTGGTGCCTTTCTAGATGGTATTTCCATGTTCTCTCTTGTGCACCCAAGGGATTTAGCACGTTGAGATTTTCATTAATGAAAAGTGCGTTATAAATTGAATTCATTATTATTATTATTATTATTATTTCTCCGGTTACTCCGGTTTTTTTCCCCCACAGACCTAAAACATGCATGTTACAAAGTAGTTTCAATGGTATTTCTAATTAATCCTCAGGGATAGGTGAGAATGTACTGTAAATGGTTGTCTCGTTTGTCTCTATGCGTCCCTGTGATGGACTTATGACCTGTCCAGGGTGTCCCCTGCCTCTCGCACAGTGACTGCTGGAGATAGACAACAGCTCCCTGTCACCCAGAAAGACTACAGTATTTGGTAAAGATAATATATAAAACAATGAAATCCTAGATTAGACACTGAACTACTTGATTGAATAAAGTTATATAATCAACATCTACCGTAATTTGCATTTTCTGGAACAAGACTAGACCACTAGACTAGATTAAATGAGTCTGCAGAGCTTGTGTACCTGAACAAGTTGTTTTGTACCTTTTGATTGATGAAAACAGCCTCCTTATGAGAAAGCTGCACATTAAATCAACAATAAAGAGAAAATCCCATTTTAGAAAGTAATGAGTGTAAAAAAAAATTAAGACACGTGTCCAGATGGGAGCATGAAAAACTTAAAGGTTCAGTATGCAGTTTCTGTAGAACTGCAGCAGTTAGAAATATTTTCAACAGGCAAAGCATTCTGATCCCTCCCCCTCAGAGCCATATGTGGCTCTGCCCCCTTGTGGTCTGTTGAATTTCAAATTCAAGCTCTGTTTTTATTGGCTGATTCAAATTCAAGCTCTGTTTTTATTGGCTGGTTACAAACTCTGTTTTTATTGGCTGGAAAATGGCGGGTCACCTTTTCTTTTTAGAAATGCTTATTTACCACCTGGAGAAGCAAGGGGACAATATTTTTTTTTTTTTTTCAGAGATTACCTGGCTAACATCAGTCTGTCAGGAGGTAGTGACAGAGTGAAGAAATATGTTCATAAAAAAAGCTACATACTGCAGCTTTAATCATTTTACTAATACAGCAATACTTTTTGTCCACAGAGCAAAACATATTTTCAACTTTTCTTTAAATAGAAAGATTAGCTCAGCAAAATTTTAAGCAAATAGATTAAAATGCCCCCTGTGATGTACAAGGTACTTGCGGCCTGTCCAGGTTGTCCCCCGCCTTTTGCACAGTGACTGCTGTGTATGTGTACCAGCGACCCCTGCAACACGAAAAGGAAGAGGGTGGATGGATGGATGGATGGATGGATGGATGGATGGATGGCATTTGAAAAAAAACTGACAGAAAAAGTTTAGTCTGGCAAATTTATGATGTCCTCAAAATGATAACTTTCTATGAAAGAATGGTGGGATCTGATTGAAGATGAATGTTTTTCAACAATTCATGCTTTTTAAATGCTCAAGTTGTCATAAAACTCAGAGCAGATGCAGCAAAGTAATAACTGCTACAATTGAACCCCCCCCCCCCGTTAATAATTGATTCCATATAAAAATGGCATTAAAATGCATCCATTTTTTTCTAATGGTTTTGAAATAAATGAATACAACCACTATCAACAAGGTAGTTTTCTACAACTGGGAGCTGCAGATTAACATCTCAAAAGCTCAAATAATACCTCATTTACAGCCCCAAATCTCAAACGAAATGAAAAGGAGGTGCCATGGATGCATCTCCATCTACCTGGAGGCAGTGCTCCAGTGCCTGATCACCAAGATCTTGGAGGGAGCGGGAAATGTGGCTTGTGACAGCGGGAAGACCGAGATTGTCCCTTGACACCTGTAGTTAAATCCGCGGCGATGAGGGGTTCAGCAGGCTGCTGGGAGAAACGGCCATCGCTCGGGGAGAAGTTCTGCTCGACCTTCAGGCAGTCCTGCTGCCCAAGAGGACTGAGAGGTCTGCTGGGTCTGGGTGGACGGATCGGCATGTGCAACCATTTTTTTTAACGGATCCGCTGTTGGACGGACTGCTACAAGAGATCCTTCCTGCCCAAAGCCATCATCATCTAGAACAACTCTTTAATGAAACCAGGATGAGCTACATCAACAGTTAACTTCCCTTTGGGATTAATAAAGTATTTCTGAATTGAATTAAAAATATTTAAAAAATCCAGAATTCTCGCTTGTTTGTTCAAATCTGTTGGATCAGTTTCGATCCATTTGTTTATCCATAAACCGGCTTTTTTTCTGTTTTCTGTCAAAAAACCGTCTCTTTTTTCCCTCCACTGTTCATTTGTGTAGAAGCAGCTGCTGCAGGATGAAGGTCAGAACACACTGATGAAGAAGGTGCTGGACACCTACCTGCTCTTCTTCCACATCAACCAGTCCACTGCGACTTTACGACACGTCTTCGCTGCGCTCAGGCTCTTCGTGCAAAAGGTCCAGCAGACCTCAGTTAAACATTAAACAGAAAACCCTGTCTAGTTTTTTGTTGTGCGTCGTTTGATCTTCCTCTTCTTCTTTAGTTTCCCAGCGCGTTCTTCCAGGGAAAGGCAGACCTGTGTGGCTGTCTGTGCTATGAGATCCTCAAATGCTGTAACCATAGATCCAGCTCCACCCAGACGGAGGCAGCCGCCTTATTGTACTTTTTCATGAGGCAAAACTTTGAGTTTACAAAAGGCAAATCAATAGTCCGCTCACATCTGCAGGTCAGTGAGACCCAATTTAGATTTATTCTTTAGTGTCAAACTGCCTTCTGACCCTTTACTTCCACTGCAGGTTATTAAAGCTGTGAGCCAACTGATTGCTGATGCTGGAATTGGAGGGTCGAGGTTCCAGCAGTCCTTGGCCATCATCAATAACTTTGCCAATGGAGACGCACCACTCAAGGTGCGGCAGGTCTTAGAGTTACGTTCTAAAACTGGAAGTATGCTCCAGCTTAATATAAGATCTTATGTCTTCAGAACACCCCGTTCCCCGCGGAGGTGAAGGACCTGACCAAACGGATCAGAACCGTCCTCATGGCCACGGCTCAGATGAAGGAGCACGAGAAAGATCCGGAGATGCTGGTGGACCTGCAGTACAGCCTGGCCAACTCCTACGCTAGCACTCCAGAGCTGAGGCGCACCTGGCTGGAGAGCATGGCCAAAGTTCACGTCCGCAATGGCGATTTGTCCGAGGTCACACACGCTCCACTCCTTCACGCAATCTCACTTCAGCTACCTCGTAAACGTTTGAAAGAAAACAAGGGATTGTGTTTAAAAGTCACGTGTCTGCTGTTTCTTTAGGCTGCCATGTGCTACATCCACATCTCAGCGTTGATTGCTGAGTCTTTGAAGAGGAGAGGTGAGTTCGCACTTGCTTCTCTTACACTTCCAAGAAATAATCTGGTGTATTAGTTATCAACAAACTCAAACAAAGTGCAGTCAGGTCATCTGGACGGTTTATTTTTTTGTTGTTGAGATGCTTATCTGAAATGATTACTCACAGACTATCTCCCTGCCATGCCATCAAATGCAACATGTCTTTGTCTTTATCCGTGCTGAGCTGGTAGAGTTTTTTTGACTTTATCATAGAATGTCCTAAGACAAAATGTGATAGATTCTTTTTTGAATACCAATGATTATCCGACTGTATGTTCCTTTTTTCCATATCTGATGTGGCGGCGCGATTTAATTATTGCTGCGGCTTTAATAATAATAATAATAAAGAATTCAATTTATAACGCACTTTTCATTAATGAAAATCTCAAAGTGCTACAAGGTGCAACAGTATTAAATGTCAATAAAACAAGTAATAAAACAAGTAAAATCAACAACAGTATCAACTAAGATCAAAAGTAGAATCATGAGGAGGTAGAGGAGGTTTTCCGTGCGTACGTCCCTCTTAGGATGGTGCGCGCGCCAATTGCAACACTTTGTACCTTGGTGCAAACATGCCAATAAAGATATACTGTATTCTATTCTATTCTATTCTATTTTGTCCTTCATCCAAAGGACTTCATCAGTCCAAGGAGCCACAACAAACTCAGTCCCACAAGCAGCGTAAGATGGTTTCTGGAGCCTGCCCTCTCCCTCGTCAACTCCTCTGAAGCAGCCATAGCCAAAGTGGTTCAAAACATCAAAGTTCATGCTCAAAAATCTGACGGGGAGTTGGAGGAGCCGATGGAGGAGAGGGCAGGCCCCAGAAACCATCTTATCACCAGCAAACTGGTTGGCCCACCCTGTGAGTGTGCTGTTTGTGCAACTGAGTTTGTTGTTGCTCCATGGACTGATGAAGTCCTTTGGATGAAGGACAAATCGTTTCACCAAAAAAGAAACCGTCCAGTTGACCGACTGAACTTTATTGGATTTTTTTTAAAACCTGGATTATTGAGCATGGACTTTGATGTTATCAACATGTTGATAATGAGTCACAGAGGACCGAGATTGGATGAAACGGGCAGAAGTCTTTATCATGGCTAGGCTAATGGCTAGCCAAATAAGAACTTGTTTTATTTTTATTTTTTTCAGGCTTATAAAACAACTACAGGTAGTCCTTGACTTACGACGTAGATCCGTTCCTACGCGGCGGCATAAACCGATTTTCGACATAAGTCGGAATATACGTACATACTACACCATATACATGTACAGTACTGTATTACCAAGCACTTAACCTATCCTAACACATGTACCCTACATAATTATCAAAAAACACATACATTTGGGAGCCATAATGAAGGGAAAAAAGAGTTAATGGCCTACCAAGATGCTGTTGACACCATTCTCCTTGGTCCATCTGCCATACCTGTTTTCTGTTTACAACGTAAAACCACGTACAGTACAATAATTATTTTCTGCCGCTGCACCACGTACAGTACAATATTTTCCGTCGCCGCACCACGTACAGTACAATATTTTCCGTCGCCGCAACACGTACAGTACAATATTTTCTGCCGCTGCTTTACGTTTACGACGTAAAACCGGTCCATCCGCCGTATTAAGCATTTCGTTTACGACATAAAACCACGTTCACAGTACAGTGCAGTGTATTCCTCCGCCGCTACGTTTACGACGTAAAACCGGTCCATCCGCCGTAACTAATTAACTTTTATACTACCGTACTATGAAAAAACTCAGGACAGTGTTACACTTTTACTATTTTATGCTTATGTTTATTAAATGTTTTAGTGTTTAGATGGTTACTGTTGCACCGAGGGACTGAGAGAAACGCAATTTCAATCCTGTGTACTGTATGTCCTGTACATATTGCAGTTTTGACAATAAAGTTGACTTTGACTTAGACTTTTGACTTTGTATTCCGCATTCCATTTACGACGTAAAACCGCGTTCACAGTGCAGTATTCCTCCGCCGCTACGTTTACTACGTAAAACCGGTCCATCGGCTGTATTCCTGCACCGTGTACAGTACAATACTGTATTCTTCCGCCGCTGCGTCACGATGTTTATGATGTAAAACTTTGTAACTCGAAATAAGGCTTTTCATAGTAAATGGGAGATGCGTCGCAACCACGACACGTCGTAACTCGAGGACTACCTGCTCTTCAAATAAACAAAATGTACCAGTGTGGGGAAAAAAATGCTAAATTAACTAATATTAAACTGCTAAAGTTTTGCCTAAAAACAGTTTGTACATAGACTATATCCCAGTTGTGTATGAGTATTATTTCACCTCGTTAGCATGGATAACCAATCTAAACATTCCCTCAATACTGTACTGTACTTGGTGGACTGATACATCCAGCAGCCTCAGCATGACTGACACGTAAAGGCTTAGCACACAAACAGTGGAGTAGTAACACAGATGTTGTTTGGTTCAAACAAACAAACAGTGTAAAACAGAAGTATAGAGGATTAATATTAACTAATGCTAATTTTCTTTCACACCCATATGTCGTTTTTTGAAAAAGAGTTGTTTACTAAGATTGGAAAAACAATATAAACTGACCTCTCATAAGGTACTAACTATTGATAATTAACTATTTGACAGAACATCTCTTCAAATTGACCAGACCAACCCATTAGGTTTTTGCAGCATGGTTTGTTTGTTTTCTTCTTCCTTTCCTGTGGGCAATATTCTTTGCATTATGTGAAAATACTGTGCATCTCTGCAGATGTGATAACTTCAGTTTGATCAATTACAGCTGCATTAGTTTAGTCAGAGCTCTCTTTAACTTCTATCACAATAAACTTTGGGGCATCGATCCTTTATACACTCACTGGATTGAAAACAAAGATTTGTCTAGTGAGGATTATTTGGGAAACGAATCAAGAAGGGGATAAATTCCCATGCTGACAATTACTAAAGATCCTTCCATCTGAAGAGCATGAAAGTACAAAAGGAGATTGATATCCCTGCATTTTTAGAGTATTTGTCCGTTTGTTCGATCCTCTGTGTGCATGTGTCCATTTATTTGCTCTTTGTCCTGAAATTCATTTGCATATGCTTTACTCACTAAACATGTGATCCAGAAGCTTGTGTAACATGCCAATACCTCAACTGATTTGTAACCCTTGTCCTTGAGCATTAAAAAAATAAAAAATAAATTGCAAGTAGACATTGTAACCCTGCTGCTCCTCCCTTCATACCAAACAGGCTACTGGAGAGCCGACAAGGCCGCGATGTCTGGTGTGTCCCCTGAAGAAAGCCCTGTGTTTAAATGTAGCTCCTTACTAACTTCCTCTCGAGATCAAGACAGTGAGTGTGTGCGCCTGGGGCCTTCGGGGTGCTGGGGTTCATGTTGTAGTGGTGGTGAGAAAATGTGTGCATTTATGTGCTTTTAAACTTCTTGTAATTCTTTTGCATTTGTTAATGAAAAAAAAAGATTTTAGGTATCAGGCGGCTGTTTTAGATTTTAACACCCTTACTAGCACTGGATTACTGCATATTGTACATATTAGTCTTTAATTCATACGTTTTTGTGAGGTTAACATTTATTGTAGGGATGCACCGATACGATACCAGATTTTTGAAAACCGAGTACAAGTACAAGTACTTACATTAAAGTACTTGCCGATACCAAGTACCGATACAAGTACTAATTAATATTTTTTTAAATCATTCTAATTAACTTAAACTGTTTATTTTCATTAGACACTTCAAACATAAATAAACAAAGTACATTACTATTGGTAATCTGTAAAGTATGTCCAAACTTGTACAAAAAAATAAAATGTTTTACATTTGAACTCTTACATAGTCAATGAAATGAAATGAAACTGGTATCGGGTCCTGTAGTATCGGAGCCCTTTTATGAGTACGAGTACGAGTAAACGCACATGGTATCGGACCGATACCCGATACTGGTATCGGTATCGGTGCATCCCTAATTTATTGTCTGCCTAACTGGCATTGTACACAAGTTTTACTCGACAAAATGTTTAGTGTCATAATAATTTGATATAAAACACAATCGGCTTCATGCGATTTTTTTGAAGGCTGGAAAAATGGAATGCCTAAAACTGTCTTATACTTTCGTTGAAGAACATATTGTCATTTTGTTCGATATGATACACTGCAGTGCATACAATATGAAGCTATATTAGATGATACAATACAACATGATACTTTAAAATATAAAACACAGTATAGGATAGGGTAAGATACAATGCAATAAGTCACAATATGATAAAATATGACACAGTAATAATAATAATAATAATAATAATAAATTCAATTTATACTGCACTTTTCATTAATAAAAATCTCAAAGTGCTAGTACACAGTACACAGTACTATACAGTATATCACAACACAGTACAGTGAATTATTATATTATATGAAGTAATCTGACATCCTACAAAATATGATACAATAAAGAATAAGATGTGATGTAATACAATGAGAAATAAAAGTATAAAAAATTGTTTTGTCCATGAGGAAATATTGTTTCAGACTCTGCTGGACCAATTGCAGCCTAAAAAAAATCCATAAAGAAACAGGCTATTAATAAAGCAAGATTATGCAATACAGATACAATTTACCGATAAGATGCACTGCACAGTTCAAAATTTAAACAGGTGTATAAATACGTCATTTTGAGTTAGCCACTCTTAGCACCAGAAATTATTGGAAACTTACTGTACTGTATATGAGGTTTGCTTTATTTATTTATTTAAATTGCATGTCCTGATGATATGTTTTGTTTTCACCTATTTGAAATCCCAGCATCTTTCTCCATGGGCTGGGCAGCATTTATGTGCATCAGCCCCAATGTTAAGGAGGAGGGGGCCATGAAGGAAGACACCGGCACTCAGGACACACCTTATACCGAGGTCAGTGTTCGCCTCTCATCCTGAATACAACCAAACGTGCAGCGGGGTTTTAGTCGTAGAGAGATTTGGAAAGAACTGGGACCGCTCTGTGTTCAGGACACCCTGGTGGAGCAGCTGGAGCTGTGTGTGGACTATCTGTGGAAATCTGAGAGACATGAGCTCATTGCAGACATCAACAAACCCGTGATTGCTGTCTTTGAGAAGAGGAGGGATTTTAAGGTAACTCTTGTCTCTATTCTTTTTATAAGCTGAGCACTACATGTACCCTTCAGCATGTACTTCTCTGTGCCCACAGAGGCTTTCAGAGCTGTACTATGACATCCATCGCTCCTATCTGAAAGTAACGGAGGTCGTGAACTCTGAAAAGCGGCTCTTTGGACGCTACTACCGAGTGGCTTTCTATGGACAGGTGAGTGACAATTAGTGCACAATAAATCTACACAAGTGCTGGACACACCTTCAAAACTGCATCAGTAAAACCTGATTATACCGTATTTTCCGCTGTACCCGTCGCACCGCCTTATAAGTCGCATCAGTCCGTCTAAAAAAGCGGTAAAATCCATAAATATTTTACTTTGCCATATACATTGAATCTATTATGTGTCACCGCTTACGCATCGCATTTGTTACGCGTCACCGCTGACAACCCGGAAATGTGGGCAGAACCCAGAAATGTGGGCCGGTGTTGTGCCAAAAATCAATGGGCTGCCAAATGGCGGCCGCGGGAGCGTGCACGGGAGGACTTAAACAAGAATTGAACAAGATTAAAATTTAAAAACAATTATGTGTTTGCTTGAAATTATAGTAAAAGTGTAGCCTGGTTAAAACCAGACCCTTGTCCTTCACTTCGCTTCAGACAATGGTCTGGACTTTCTCCATTGACAACCAATTCTTGCTGGAGGCGTGGCCTCTGCTGATGGCTGCTCCCCCGTGGTCTGCTGAACTTGACTTCAGCTCCGCCTCCTGCTGAATTTTCTCTCGCTCCGTTGCATATTCTGTGTTTATATGTTAATAAAACGTCCTAATAAAATAAAATAAAACCATGGAGCGCTGGTCCAACACACCAGAAGACCAGGAAATCTGATGGGACTCGGGCAGCAACTTAAAACCCGAGTTTAAATCTCTCGTGACAACCTGAGACGTTTCCTTGTTCATTTCACAGCGGAGGGAGAGGAGGATGAGGAGGAGGAGGAGGAGGGAGCGATGATCACTTACTTTTGGCAAAAAAAAAGAAAAGAAAACTCCAGATAAGGGATTAAGAAGGGGAAATTAATAAATTTGTGTCACATATAAAACAGTCCTGCATCGCTTTGAATGAGAACATGCGAATGCTCGTTGGCTGCGCGCTCCCCCGTGGTCTTCTGAACTTGACTTCAGCTCCGCCTCCTGCTGATTTTTCTCTCGCTACCTTTGGATATTCTGTGTTTATATGTTAATAAAACGTCCCAATAAAATAAAACCATGGAGCGCTGGTCCAACACACCAGAAGACCAGGAAATCTGATGGGACTCGGGCAGCAACGTAAAACCTGACTTTAATTCTCTCGTGACAACCTGAGGCATTTCCTTGTTCATTGCAGCGGAGGGAGAAGGAGGAGGAGGAAGGAGGAGGGAGCGATTACTTGACTTTTGGGAAAAAAACAAAAGAAAACTCCAGATAAGGGATTAAGAAGGGGAAATTTATAGATTTGTGTCACATATAAAACAGTCCTGCATCGCTTTGCATCGCTTTGAATGAGAACATGCGAATGCTCGCTGGCTGCGCTGGGACAGGTGGGGGCGTGGGTTAGGGGCCAAAAACTCCGTCCCTTCTGTTCTCTGATTGGTCCGGTCAAAAATCTACCTGAGAAATCGTTGTCTATGGCAGAAGTCCCAGACTGTGCAGTGAAGGGAAATGAGAATTGAGCGTAGCTGTGCAGGAAGGCGAGGGCCAGGCTAGTAAAAGTGTGTCTCAGTCTAACTTTTGCTTAATAAATGCACTTTGACGGTCAAATCAACTGCATTTCAAAACCCGATTTGCAGAAGCGGGCACAAGCAGAGGGATGAGCCATTGCTCATTTATTAGAAATTTAACAAGATAAACACCTAAAAACAATTATTTGTTTGCTCGACTTTATAGTAAAGGTGTGTCTCAGTCTGTTTGCTTAATAAAAGGACTTTCACGGTTAAATCAGCTGTATTTCAAAAATATTCGCTGCCTCGGTGCTCCCGGGAGCACGCAGACGGGGAGGAAAAAAGGAAGGAAGAATACTGGGCGTTTCTTCGAAATTTAACAAGAAAAGCACCTGAAACAATTATTTGTTTGCTTGAAATTATAGCAAAGGTGTGTCTCAGTTGAACTTTTACTTAATAAATGCACTTTGATGGTCAAATTAGCTGCATTTCGCTGGGGCAGTGCAGCGAAATGAAGCTGGTTTGACAGTTGCTCCAAGCAACGAGCAGAACGAAGGTGGCAGACTATGGCAAGCCGATTGTGTCACTAACAGCTGGTGAAGATTCTCAGTCATCCAGGACATGGTAAATTCAAAAAAGTCCAAGACAAAAACAATAAAGTATAAAGTGTAGTAAATAAAGTCCAGTTGTTTTTGTCTTGAACTTTTTTTGGAATTTGTCATTAATAGCCATTTTTACCTATTACTGTACATGATACGATATGCCATACTTCTCAAGTGCCATCTAGTGGCTGAAAATGGTAGTGCTCAAAAATTTCAGTCAGAATGAATGAAAACAGTCATGTCTTAGCCAAAAATTAGTTTATAAATATGAGGAAAAAAATCCATAAATATGTCACTTCGGCATATAAGTCACAGGGCATGCAAATTATGCAAAAAAAAAAAACAATATGACTTATTGGGTGAAAAATATGGTAAACAGAATATGGTCATGCATGCGGGATTTTAAAACCAGCAAAGGAAAATCAAAATTTTAAGCTGAAGTTAGAATTTCTCATTATTATGGTTGGTTTGCTTTCAAACCCTGGCATTTCTCAGTTGGGGCTCAAAAATCCAGATGTTTGACATGACCTTCTCAATAATAATAAGAATAACGTATTTGTTCATACACATCTTTAAATCTAAGAATGGGTCTAGACAGCTGATCTTGAGTCAGTATCTTTAATATATCTGTCTGCTCTTTCCTTTTTTATATATATTCTAAACCAAGATTGCGGTAAGTTTTGGAAGCGCTTGACATTTCATTTTCCTCAGTGCTAACCACTTTTACCTCTCTCCTCCTATTACCAATTTTAACATCTCTCACTCTCTGAGGGGTTGTGTGAAGCTTGCTGTGGTTCATTTTATTTCCCATAATTTTCATTGATACTGTTGTTTCCTGTCCCCCTAAACATTAAGACAGGTGGATGTCAGACAAGACGATATCATTTCATTTAACCTCATTTACCTCTGACATTTGATTCTGCTGTTAAATATCTCCACATTCCCAGTCGTAAATTAACATGGACGCCCTGTTAGTGCTGTGTGAAGTACTCTTAACATAAAAAATGTTTTATGCTCCACTCAAGGCAACATAAATTCAGAACAATAAAAGCATTGTGATCTACTTATCTTTGCAATTTAGCCACAAAAACACGAACCCACTGAAAGGGGCTTTGCTGATGAATAAGTGTGTGTGTGTGTGTGTTTCGTAGGGTTTCTTTGAAGAGGAGGAGAGCAAAGAGTTCATCTACAAAGAGCCGAAGCTCACGGGTTTGTCAGAAATCTCCCAGAGATTACTCAAACTTTACTCTGACAAGTTTGGAGCCGATAATGTCAAGATGATCCAGGACTCCAACAAGGTGATTCAGCCAGACAATAAAACAGAAAAGAGTCGCCTGCCTGGCTGTATTTCATAAACTTGAACATATTTTAAATCATTTTTGCGTTTGAATTTTACAAAATACAGGTGAATCCCAAAGATCTGGACCCCAAGTTTGCCTACATTCAGGTAACATATGTAGTGCCCTACTTTGATGAGAAAGAACAGCAGGACAGAAGGACGGACTTCGAGCTGCACCACAACATCAACCGCTTTGTGTTCGAGACGCCCTTCACTCTGTCAGGAAAGAAACACGGAGATGTGGAGGAGCAGTGCAAAAGGCGCACCATACTGACCGGTGAGCTTCCATTTAAGTCCTTTTGTATTGTTTTCACTGTGCCCTTAATGAAGGTGTCGTCTTATTTAGATGCAATTCTTAGTCCTTTTTAGAAAACAACTGTTTTCTTAGGCTTCATTACACTTCAACTACATCTTCCTTTTTATACACCTGTTGGAGGCAGACGTTTCAGTCAAGTCACAAGTAGTTTATTCAGAAATATAAGACCTGTCAGCCCACAGTTCCAATTCAATTCAGTTGATTTATATAGCGCCATGTCCCAACAGAAGTCATCTCAGGGCACTGAACAGAAACAATCATGTACATAAAAGTAAGTTAATAACATTATTTATCTGAGGAGCAGACTGCTTTGAGTTTAACTTCATCGCAGAACTGTCATCTTGAGTGAGCATAAAGGCGACAGTGGAAAGGAAAATCTCCCTCATGAGGAAGAAACGTTTAGCAGAACCAGGCTCAGGACAAGCGGCCATCTGCTTTGACCGACTGGGTTTGAGAGGAACAGGAAGGAGGAACAGATACACAATGGCAGTTTGAGAATCACATGTTAAAAGATGGAAATGGTTTCAAATGAAAACTATTCAAATTTAACAATTCATTTAAGGAAATGCGGTCAATTTGTCCTCCAGTAGACTAAGTCTATGACAACATAACAAGCCAACCCTAACTATAGAGGATTTATCAAAAAGGAAAGTCTTAAAACTGGATAATGTATCAGCCTTGTGGACAGAAACAGGAATTTAGTTCCACAAGAGAGGAGCCTGAAAACTGAAAGATCTTCCTCCCATTTTGCTCTCTGTTAGGAAAATATGGAACAATAAGATCTGCAATCTAAAACGGAGCTAGGTTGTTGAGGGATTTGTAGGTTAGAAGTAAGATTTTGAACTATTTTCTGAATTTGAAAGGGAGCCATTGGAGAGAAGCTAAAACTGGAGAGATATGATCTCCCACTAATTCCAGTTAAGACTCTGGCAGCAGCGTTTTGGATCAACTGAAGACGTTTTAAAGAAGCATTTGGACACCCAGATAATAAAACATTGCAATAGTCCAGTCTAGATATTCAGCAGCATAACAACCACATAATAATTCATTACTAGGGCACAAAATGTACATGTATTTAACACTTTATGAGCCTATCACAGCTTTACATATATGTTATTGTGCATCCATTTATACTTGTACAGATAAAATATGTTTTCCTAGCTTTAAAATGTATAACCAAGCTTTTTATGTTGTCACAAACAGACATTAAACTAACAAAGGAATTATTATCATCCAGTATTTCATGCAGAAAGTGTTTCTGTATTGTGCAAAAACGAAGTGGCTCTCATCTTCAACAGCTTCATTTCCAAAACTGAATAATGTGTAGTTGTCTCTGTCTGTTCATTCATAAACTTTCTCTTGTACTTTAGCACTTAGCACTTTGAGATTTTCATTAATGAAAAGTGCGTTATAAATTGAATTCATTATTATTATTATTATTATTATCTTGTCCTGTCCATAACTTCTGGTCCACTCAAGACAATTTAATGAAACTTCAGACACATATGCATAACCACTAGATAGTGTCACATACGCTGTTCATCACCCCAGCTCCAAGGTCAAGGTCACAAAAGTCAGATAGTATACAGGTGCAGCTTAGAAAATTGAAATATTATGAAAAAGTTCAATTTTTTTTGTCAATCATTTCAGAAAGTGAAACTTATATAATACAGATTTGTTAAACATAGAGTGAAACACGCCAAGCCTTTATTTCTTCTTACTTTGATGATTATGGCTTACAAATGAGAAAACCAAACTCAAGTGTCTCAGAAAATTAAAATATTGGGAGAAAGTTCAATTTGGGAACTCATGGTGTCACACCTTAATCAGCAATTAACTCAAAACACCTGCAAAGGTTCCCTGAGCCTTTAAATGGTCTCTCAGTCTGAGTCAGTAGGCCACACAGTCATGGGGAAGATTTGACGGATGTCCAAACGACAGTCACCGACACCCTCCATAAGGAGAGAAAGCTACAAACTTGCTGAAGAAGCTGGTTGTTCACAGAGTGCTGTGTCCAAGCATGTTCATAGAAAACTAAGTGGTGTAGGAGAAGGTGGAGCTTCACAAGGAGTGGCCTGAGGCTGGAGCCAGTGCATCAAGGGCCACTATGCACAGACGAATCATAGACATGAGCTACAAATGTCTCATTCCTCAAGTCCAGCTACTCCTGGACCAGAGATGTCAGACGCGTCTTACCTGCTGAGGACAAAAAGAACTGGACTGTTGCTCACTGGTCCCATGTCCTGTTTTCAGATGAAAGTACATTTTCATGTCATTTGGAAATCAAGGTGCCAGAGTCTGGAGGAAGAGTGGAGAGGCCCAGAATCCACATTGTTTGAAGTCCAGTGTGAAGTTTCCACAGTGAGTGATGGTTTTGGTCCACTGTGTTTTCTGAAGTCCACAGTCAGTGTAGCATCTACCAGGACATTTTAGAGACTTTATGCTACCTTCTGCTGACGAGCTTTACGGAGATGCTGATTTCATTTTACAGCACTTGGCACCTGCCCACTCTGCCAACAGGTTGGTTTGATGACCATGATGTTACTGTGCTGGACTGGCCAGTAAACTCACCTGATCTGAACTCCATCTGTGGGCAAGCAGAAAGTGAGACACCAGACCCAACAAAGAATGACCTGACGACTGCTATCAAAGCAACTTGGGCTCCCAGTACACTTCAACAGTGCCTCAAGATGATCTCCATGCCACGTTGATGCAGTACTTCTTGCAGAAGGAGGCCCAACCAAGTATTGAGTGCATAGAAATGAACATAGTTTTCAGAAGCCTGACATTTGTGTTTAAAATATCTTTATTTTTGGTTTATCTTATTCTAATTTTGTGAGACACTGAGTTTTGTTTTTTCAGTATCTGTAAGCCATAACCATCAAAATTACAAGAAAAGCTTGAACTATTTCACTCTGTGTAATGAATCTATCTATAAATGATTGATAAAAACATTTGAACTTTTTCACGATATTCTAATTTTCTGTGCTGCACGTGTACAAGGTCTTTGTTGTCAGGGCTCTCACTACAGGTTGCTGTATAATCTTATGCCGATGGGACATATAATGTGTGCAGTGCTTTTGTTTTAAAATAATTTCTGTTGATGTGCACAGAATCAATTGCAAAAAAAAAAAAAAAGTTCCATAGTTCAAAATAAGTTTGAATCCTTTCCAATTCAAGAAACTGCTCTGACCAGCAGACCTTTGTTTCTCTCTTCTTCCCTTTTTTTCAGCGAGTTCGAGCTTCCCCTATCTGAAAAAACGCATCCAGGTGGTGGAGCAGCAGAGCACAGAAATGAATCCGATCGAGGTAGCCATAGATGAGATGTCACGCAAAGTCTCTGAGCTCAACCAGCTCTGCAACATGGAGGAGGTGGACATGATCCGGCTGCAGCTAAAACTGCATCCAGGTGGTGGAGCAGCAGAGCACAGAAATGAATCCGATCGAGGTAGCCATAGATGAGATGTCACGCAAAGTCTCTGAGCTCAACCAGCTCTGCAACATGGAGGAGGTGGACATGATCCGGCTGCAGCTAAAACTGCAGGGCAGTGTTAGCGTCAAGGTGCAGGCGATGTTTGTCCAAAACCTACAAATGCATTTCCTGTGGATGAAGACTTGGTGTTATATCAGTTTGTCGTCTGTCCAGGTGAACGCAGGACCTATGGCTTATGCCAGAGCATTTTTAGAGGAGAAGAATGCCAAGAAGTACCCAGACAACCAGGTCAAACTTCTTAAGGAGATCTTCAGGTAAATGCTGTGGATTTAACAAATAAACAGTAGAGACTTTATTTATTTTACTTTATTTTTATTTATTCATTTTACATTTAAAATACTAAAGAAAAGATGTACCGTATTTTCTGGTGTAGAGGTCGCACCGGTGTATAGGTCGCATTGTCCAATTATCACCAATAGATTGGAAAAATCCCTAGATAGGTCGCACCGGTGTATAGGTCGCACCTACGTTTAGCTCTGCTGCAAATGTCTGCCACAGGAGCGCACAGCAAGGCTTTTAAGAAGATTAACACTTAAAAACAATTATTTGTTTGATAAAAATTATAGCAAATATGTGTCTGAGCTGAACTTTTCCTTAATAAATGAACGTAATTGTGAAATGAGCTGGATTTAAAAATTTGTTTCGCCGAAAGTGATAACAAGCCATATATAGGTGTATAGGTTGCAGGCCTTGAAAAAACCATAAAAAGGTGCAACCTATACACTGGAAAATACGGTATATATAAAACCATTTTACATATAATATGAAAAGAAAAAAAAAAACATAAAATGAAAGGTGGCAGAAAGAAGAAGAAATCTTATATCTGCCCCTTTTTTCAAAAACAAAATCAATTCAAACAATAATTTTCAAATGAGGAATCGAACAAAAAGAGTAACTCATCACGGATCTAAAATTTTCTAGTACAATAACATTTAAACTGAACATTTTAGTATTTTGTTAACAATTTAGTATGATCATTTTTTTTAAACACAAGCACTGATTTTGCATTTTTAATATCATTTCCCAAACCGTTCCACAAATCAACTCCCTGTATTGAAATAGACCGTCCCTTTAAACTAGTTTTGTACTGAGGTTTTGCAAAATTAAGACTGTAATAGCTTTTTCTCTTAACAAAATGTATTTGAACGTTTGAAGGCAGTGCATTATTTTGAGCTCTATACATTACTAATAAAATATTATAGTCCACCAAATCATAAAACTTCAGTAATTTGAGTTGGTTAAATAATATATTTGATGGATGACAGTAGTGCTCTCTTGTAATAATTCTCACAGCTCTTTTTTTGTAAAATAAAATTAGGCTTTGTTATAGTTTTGCATGCCTTTCCCCAAACTTCAACACAATAAATTAAATGTGGAACAAAGATTGTATTGTACAGCATTCTTCCAGTCTGCACAGTATCTGTTCCAAGTTAATACAAGCGAAATGACTGAACAGTGCAATTTGAGAGTTGTGAAATCAGACACGTGCATGCAGAGTTTAGGTGTCTTTTACCAGATCATTAAAGTTGTAGTTTAGATCTTCTGAATGGTTATGAACGATCCAAATCGTACCTGTTGTTGAAGCTCACTGAGTGGTTTAATGCATTGACTTTGAGTACTTTAAGTCAACACTGAGTCGTCCTCTGCAGGCAGTTTGCAGAAGCCTGCGGTCAGGCTTTGGATGTGAACGAGCGTCTCATTAAGGAGGACCAGCTGGAGTACCAGGAGGAGATGAGAGCGCACTACCGGGACATGCTCACCGAGCTGTCCGGCATCATGAATGAACAGGTCTCACAAAGCCATGAGCAATAGGTGTTCACACTTTATTACCATTCTCTGGCTTTCTGTTTTTTTTTACTGTTTGTTTGCTTGTTTTTTTCTGGTTTGGCTACATGGCATTACTAATCATCTTTTCCTGTGCTTCGTTTTTGAAAGTACAACATCCTTATGGGCTACATAAATTTCTGTTGGATCTAGATTTACATTCTTTATCACGTTTCCAAACTTTTCTCTCATTGCAGCTTGAAAAATGTGTTCATGCCTTCAGTAGCCACTCTCTGTCTAACAGTTCTCTGTCCACTCTTTCTAATGTTGGTATGTCGTGACACCAAGTTCCTTCATAAAGTACATTTTACCACTTTGCTACTCACTTACCATTTTATCTTTTCCCAATATCCCAGTGTTTCTCAAGCAGAGAGCCCTGGAGAACACAAATAGCGTGAAGGGCTGGCCCTGCATTGGGCGGGTTAGACTTGGGGAACACGATTGGCCCCTCTGAAAATACGAGACTAGGTAGTCCAAAGCAAGATGAGGTAGTTTAGGTATGGCAGCTTTGTGACTGATGTAAACAAAACATACAACAGCTGTGTCAAATTCTTAATACTGTATAATAATTAGAAAAGACAGTGAGTCTGCTAAATGTGATAATTATTGACTCTATTTGAATCAGTATGGGATTTTTGATATTTTTCTGCCTTTTGCACATTTAACTTAACAGCGCCTATAACATTATACGTAAATTATAAAATGCAACTAGAAAACATCCACATTGACTCCAACAAAGTTAAATCAGATCCTCTGGACCAATTCTTTTCTTTTTTTTCTCCGCTGAAACGTTTCATCCTTCGTCCAAAGGACTTCATCAGTCCGAAGAGCCACAACAAACTCAGTCCCATCTAGTGGCTCACTTATATAGCGGGTCAACCAGTTTCATGGTGAAAATATGTTTTCTGGGGCCCGCCCTCTCCCCCGTCGACTCCTCTGAGGCAGCCATGGCCAACATGGTTCAAAACATCAAAGTTCATGCTCAATCATCTAGGTCAAAAAAAAACTTGATGCTTTGAACCAAGTTGGCCATGGCTGCCTAAGAGGAGTCGACGGGGGAGAAGGCGGACTCCAGAAACCATCTTGTCGCCATAAAACTGGTTGGCCCACTATGTGAGTAAGCCACTTAAGGGACTGAGTTCGATGTGGCTCCTCGGACTGATGAAGTCCTTTGGATGAAGGAGAAAACGTTTCAACAAAAAAATACAGGTACTCCCCGACTTACGAGCGAGTTCCGTTCCTACGAGTCGCTCGTAAGACGAAAATTCGTATGTCGGAACCAGAAACACGTGTCGCTCGTAAGTCTGGATTTTCGGTCGTAAGTCGGAAAATTAATGCTAGCGCTACTACGAACACTCGTTTTTCAATACAAACGTACATACTAGTTCATAAACATGCTCAGAAACTTGTTTACAAACTGTTAGCTAACACACTTTCATCTAAAAACACATACCAGTGCTGTATTTTCTGTATGTTCTGTACAACTTTACTGTTCGTTAGCCAGCTCGTAAGTCCGGAACCTCGTATGTCGATGCGCTCACAAGTCGGGGACTACCTGTAAACCATCCAGAGGACCTGACTGAACTTTGTTGGATTTTTTACCTGGATTATTGAGCATGAACTTTGATCCATATTGACTTATTTTCTAAATTCACCAACAAAAAATACTTTTGATTAAGCTTAGTAAATGTCAAACAATGGAATTAAGCCTTAAAGAATATAAGCTACAGTACACTTCTTTTTTATATTTTGGAGCTCCAACTTCCTGACTCTGATTCAGCCCAGTCACTTTGTGTGTGCCCAGTCCACACCCCCTCCTCCTCTTTGTGTTCTGCAGAGACTCCTTTCTCACCCATCTCTTTTAGTGCCACCCTTGAACCCTTTATTTTTGCGTTTGCTTGTTCCAACACCAGTTTTCTCTTCTCACACTTGTTCAGATTCCTCACACAAGGCAGCCAGGAGCGGAGCGACACGCCACCTACTGACCGGCCCAGATTCCCGCCACAAATCTGTTGTGCCAGTTTGAGCCAAAAGTGACTCGCTTGTTTGTTTCAGATTGTATTTTTTTTTTTTCCTGCTGCACAGAGCATTAGATTAGTGGAACTCTGACTGGCGTGTGTAAAGAAAAGAAGAGAAGAAGTTTGTAAACCGTGGTTGTAGTAGTCTGTTGTCCTGTTGTTGAATTTTAGACTGTCTACAAAAAGAGGCCAGGCTTTTGGACTGTTTGTTTTAGTTTTTAGAAACGATTCATGAGGTATAGATTCTCCTGATTCATCAGAAACTGACCGACAAGCTCTCACACAAACTGGCAACGTGCGCCTTCTGTCCGAAACCTCCACCCTTTTTACAGAACCGTGACCTTAATGAGGTGGAGGTGCTTTCAGCTGTACACGGAAGATGCAACTTAACTGGTGCATTGTTATGACACTTTTTTACTTTTTATTTAAATTTAAATATCAACCTACTCAAGCTATCTAAAGACGACTAATGTGACAAATAAAAGCAAAATGAAATGCAAGTTTTAAGAATCGAATGAACTGAATGCACCTCCAGGTCTCATTTGAATGTAGAGCAGCTCCTCTTTGCTACTTTGTACCCTGGTTAACATTCTGGAGACGAAAAAAAAAAAAAATCCACTTGCCTATTTTCCAACAGGAACAAAAAAAATATGTTTTGTAACATTTTTATAATTGAAATTGCAATTGTTACAATTATTGTCTACTGTTTTAAATTGTAAATAAGAATTATAAATATTTAAAAAAATGTTTGAAGTGTTTCTTTTTTATAAAACATGCAATATAAAAGTATTTGTTTAGCTGAATTGAAAAAGAAAAAACAAACAAAAAAAAACAAATTTTCTGTATAACATTTAAATAAAATTTTGTTAATGTTGAAAATTCTTGATTGTTCTCCAGTCATTTCCCTCTTTATCTAATGTCATGATGTTAGCAGCTGTCACAGCTGGGTCTTTAATGTGTTTACTGGTTGCATTGCCTTCACTTTGAGTTAAAAGTGAGCACGACCTCAGTGCACAATGAAAAGGTTTTCACTCAAACTACCACTGTCTGAATCTGGAAACCCTTTTGGTTTATTTACCCCTTTTGTTATATTTGTTTTGTATTCTGAATTAGTCTCAAAAGTGTAGGACCGTCTTCTAAACTGATGTATTGAGGTGACCCCACACAAGCAGCACAGTCCAAGTCTCTGGGTGAAAAACAATTTAGAGAAGTTTGTTTAGCAGGCAGCATGGTGGTGCAACTGGTAGAGCTGCTGCCTCTCAGTGAGCAGGTCTCTGGTTCAAATCCCAGTCTGGGGGCCCCTCTAGGTGGAGTTTGCATGTTCTTTCCATGCATGCGTGGATTTTCTCCAGGTACTCTGGTTTCCGCACAGACCAAAAACATGCATGTTAGGCTGATTTGGTAACTCTAGATCAGGGGTCTGTAACCTGCAGCTCTGGAGCCACATGCGGCTCTTAGGTCCAAAACTAACTTTATTACAGGTAGTTGCTATGCAAACAACAAAAAAGGATCAGCGGTAGTTATAGCCATTTTCCTGTAATTTATTTAGCAAATGTGTGAATACTGGAACAAGTACAGTACAAGGCGTAAAACATACCCACTTTAACTTTATGCTTTATTAATTTTACCGCAATTAAAAAACATTACCTAGGTCTGCATAGTTAAGAGTTTTATTAATTAAAAACCCTCTCTTTAAAAGAATCTGGTCTTTTCAATTGTCTTAAAATGTCAAAAATATTAAAGACCGTGTAAAGTGAAATTAAATGTGTGTTTTGAGTTTGTCACACGGCATAAATATGTGTTATTAATCACCCATATAAATCTGACTGATTAAAAACATTGTTTTCCTTATAAAATTAAGTCTCAAAAATAATGAAAAAACATAATTGTGCCCTGGTCTGAAACGCTGGGGGCGTGTCAGCGCGTGGGCGTGGTTTCAGCGCAGTACTGCCCCCGTGTCCTGCACCCTGAAGATGTTCGCGAAGGCTGGCAGCCTAATAGGAGTTCTCCAGCCCTACTCATTTGAACCTCCAGATAAAAATATAGGAAACCAAAGAGGTCAGTGAAAAGCAATTGTCAGCAAAATATTCGTCAAACTTTTTATTTTCTTAGAATGTGAGCACACAATGTGAAATCACACAGATACATAACAGCAGCTGTGCGCGGGGGACGTGAGGTCCACTCTGTGTGTCAGTGGCTGACAGCAGCAGAGATCAAGTAAATAAAATAAATTAAATAAAGTCACCAAGCGGGTGCCCTGACCATTGCGACATCCAGGGAAGATGCAGGAACGAGGCATAATTGATTAGCTAGCTAACAATGAACAAAATATCTATGCTATTGCTATCTGATGCTATCTGCGATTCGCGAGTGAATGGCTCCACCGATGCGAAGAACGAATTTATACGGCTGGAGCTGCAGGGGGTGGGGCTTTAGACCGCGTGACGAAACGCGGTCACATTTAAACCACGCCTAAAAAATCCTGAAACAGACATATCTTTATACACAGTTTGATCTATAACTCCAAAATTACTTGAGCTACAATTTTGAGACGTTTTACTCATTTACAAGATTACAATTATCACATTTATAAAGTTTATTGAAGAAAATATTGAAATTCACTTTACACGGTCTTTAATTATTAGATATTGTATCTTTGTCACCCCTAGTGGCCACAAAAGCCCCTTCCAACAAACCTAAAGTGGCCCATGGGCCACCAGTTGATAACCACTAGTAGCTGAAAGAGTACATGGTTGTTTGTCTCTATGTGACCCTGTGATGGACTGGAGACCTGTCCAGGGTGTCCTACCATCTCCCACAGTTATGGCTGGACATGGGCACCAGTGACCCCCATGACCCAGAAAGGAAAATGTGGGTAAAGATAATGGATGGATGGATGTTTAGCAGAATAATAAAAGCTATTACAGATAATTAAACTGCCATTTTAGGAATTTTTTTTACTTTAATTTTTTAATTTTTTTACTCTTTTTATACTCAACATTCTTATTAGTTGCTGTTTTTTTGTTTTTCCCTCGGCTAAAAGTTTTAATGAACTGATTTTAAGAATGGCTGGCTCAGTTGCTGCTGCCTCAGCGAGAAGGTTGCTGGATCGAATCCCGGCCATGGGCCTTTCTGGGTGGAATTTGCATGTTTTCTCCGTGTACTCCAGTTTTCTCCCACAGACCAAGAACATGCATGTTAGACTGATTGGTATCTCTAAATTGTCCCTCGTGTGAGTGAGAGAGTGAATGATTGTTTGTCTCTATGTGTCCCTGTGATGGACTGGAGACCTGTCCAGGGTGTCCCCCGCCCCTCCCACAGTGATTGCTAGACATGGGCACGGGCAAACCCCGTGACCCAAAACGGAAGAAGCGGGTAAAGGATAATGGATGGATGGAAAAAAAAAAACTTTATATAAAGACTTTTTAAAGCAGCATCAAGGAAGGAGCTTTAATCACTTTTTAGCAAGTGAACATTTATAGAGCTTTGGAGCAGACGTCACTGTGTGGGCGGGTGTCGGGGGCGTGTCGGGGCGTTCCCGTTTCGACCGCCATGTTTGTTGCCCTCAGAAAAAATAAAAGAAATTCAGGAGATTTCTTCCGTCACGGTTCTGAAAAGCAGGCAAAATAAAGTGGACTGTATCCTAATAAGCTTCTCCCAGGTGAGAAAAAAAAACTACATGGAAAAAATCGGTATAATTGGAAATGTTGCCCGTTTGAAATAAATAAATAAATGGAGCAGAGACCTGGAGTAATCCTTGCCTCCACTGACATTCCCTTCACAGTCATTTTAGCAGACCTGGTCTGTGTCAGTGTTTACACCACAAATAATTTTTATAATTACAATTCACTGGGAGAGCTGGTCCAATCTATGAACAGCTGGGTAGATGATTTGGACATTTTTAAAGCCCCCAGATTGTAAATACGTTGAAGGTACGTTGTTTTTGGCTCCTTAATTGTACATAAATTATTAATTTACATTTCTTTCAGAATCAAACAACCTTCTGTATGCTAGGAGTATTAAAAACTGAGAACACTTTATTTTTAAAGTATGTTTTTTAACTAAATTACAAGGGTCCAAGTTGAAAATTACCTTATTTTTAATGACTTGAGCATGTCTAATAACATGTAGACTTCAAATCTTGATTAGATTACTATAATCACTATATACAGTATATGTATTAAGATGCATATATATATATATATATATATATATATATATATATATATATATATATATATTATACATTGTCTTTTCATTCACCATTTTAATGGTGTTGTTCACAGGTTCTGCTCTGACTCTGAGCCACCAGAACACCGTGGGTCATGCTGAGTAACAGTGTGTCTACACACAGAAATAAAATGGTGTGTGAATCATCAAAACGCCTACATTAAAATACAGCGAGCAGTAAAAAAAATCTTAAAGTTAAAGCATGTGGTTTCATCATAAACACCAACTCCTGAACTTGGAGCATCTTCTGATGGACTCGGTGTGATCGCTGCTGCCTGGAGGAAGTTCCCTCACAGATACAAGACATGCAGCATCCAGCAGCTGGAGGCAGGAGATGAAGTTTACCTGCAGAAGCACCACCCACTCTGCACAGGTGCATAATCAAACCACTGTGACCTTGTGTGTATGGCAAGCCCTTTTAACATTAAATCGGATTCACGGCACTTCAATTCCAGATATCTGAAATTGAATTATGACTAGTCATAATAGCTATTCAAGATATCTTGAATTACATTTTGACTAGTCAAAATTCGTATTTGAGATATCTCTAATTACATTCTGACTAGTCAAAATGACGTCAGATTTTCCATTGAGTTGAATGGAGGCTTCAATTTAAGATATCTTGAAATGAATTTTGACTAGTCGTAAATACAATTCTAGATATCTCTAAGTTAATTTTGACTAGTCATAATTTGCTTTCAAGATATCTCAAATTTAGTTTTGACTAGTCATAATTACAATTACAGATATCTTAAATTACATCATCATTTAAGATATCTTAAATGTATTTATGACTAGTCAAAATGTATTTATGACTAGTCAAAATGTAATTCAAGATATCTTAAATAGCTATTATGACTAGTCATAAATCAATTTCAGATATCTAGAACTGTACTTATGACTAGTCAAAATTCCTTTTAAGATATCTTTAAATGAATTCAAGATATCTTAAATATTTTATCATGTAGACGGCGTTTCTATTTAAGATATCTAGAATTCACATTATGACTAGTCAGAATGACGTACGAGATATCTTGAATTATAATTTTGACTAGTCACAATGACACAGTTTTACGCAGGCGGAAATAGGTCCGCTAAATCTTGTCAGGAGGACCCATGTCAGGTCTGTCCAACCATAGATATCATATATATACACTAGATACCGCATAGCTTGCTCCGGCGCAGGATTTCAGGCGGCCATCTTGAAGGCGTCCACCGCTCCACTCAGCCTTATGTATTTGGCTGGCACAATAAAGTATCAGCGCATTTAATCAATCACAACACTCTGAATAGTAATGCTATTGTCACATATTTAAATTTTAGGCATACAGCTATTAAAACTGCATGTATAGGAACGTATAGTTTAGCATATTTAAATAATTTTGGTGGAATACAATACTTTAATATATGTTTAGCAAGATACAACCAAAGATGCACACACACATTATGTATACATATTCAGATACTGTAATAATACATATATATTCAGATAAGCATATATATAACTATATAAATACATACTACAGTATATATAAATATAACTATATATATATATATATATATATATATATATATATATACATATATATATATATATATATATATATATATATATATATATATATATATACTATATATATA
>JBBPBX010033944.1:5354-22119 GCA_038048925.1 Garcialebias charrua
TGTTAAAAGTGTGTTTTTGCTGTTTAGTTCAACAATTAAATTTGATCAAAATCATTTAAATGTAAAAAAATAAAAATAAATCAACCTTCTCTATATAAATATGGCCTTTACTTTTGTCTCTTTAAGTAAAAATGCCAATGTCATCAATTTATTCTATACAGTGTTTCCCCAACCATTTTTCAATTAAGGTGCTCCATCCAGTAAACATAAAAGAGCGCCACACCTACCAAATCCCACCCCCCCAACACACATACAGCTCCGTCACTTTCGGACGAGGAGCGGAGATTGGCAAGGCAAGTTATCCTATGTGAAACACTGCTAGATACAGTATTCATTCATTCATTCATTCAACCTTTATTTATACAGGCTAGCCTCGTTGAGTCACGGGGACTCATTTACAAGAGGGACCTGTCTCACTCACACCAAACAACCATCCACTCTCACACTCACACCTAGGGTCAATTTAGAGTCACCAATCAGCCTAACAAGCATGTTTTTTGGTCTGTGGGAGGAAACCGGAGTACCCGGAGGAAACCCACGCATGCACGGGGAGAACATGCAAACTCCACCCAGAAAGGCCCCGGACCGGGATTTGAACCGGCAACCTTCTCGCTGAGAGGCAGCAGCTCTACCAGTTGTGCCACCGTGCTGCCAGTATTAAGTTTTATAATGGAACAAACAATTTCTAAATGCAGTGAGTATACAACAGTGAGTTGTGTGATTATTTTAAAGGTATTGTGACATGATTTTGTAAATTTGAATATTTGTCAGAACATATATATCTTATATCATTGAGCTCTGGTCGTTTTTGCATAATAAATTATAAATATATTAAAATTTCATTCCAATTTATGGTAATTTTTTACCATAAATTCTCTGGGACACGCCCCGTGAATTAATGCAAATCTTCATGTGACGTACACGTGGGCACTGGGCAAAAGGCGGAGCCTGGCTTGCCCCTTTGTTTGGTGAAAGATCGACTCTTTTTTTTTTGGTGTAACTTGAAAAATGCCATCACGTTGTAGCGCATTTGGGTGTTCTAATATCAGCAGTGAACAAGTGAGCCTTCACAAATTCCCAAAAGATGAGAAACTTTGCCTAGAATGGAAGTACAGAGAACTTGTGACCGATGGGTAGGACCGATAGAGTCCTATGTCTGCAGCGACCATCTTACTGCCTATCAGGTACGATCTGTTGTTTGTTTTTATTTGGGGAGAGTCTATTAATGAGAGTTTTGGATGATTTACTGTTTAAAAAAGATATATGTCAGACGTGACCTGGACTATCTGCCGACATCTGCTTGCTAACAGACATTAGCATAGATACCCGAGTCAACACGGAGTGCTATTTAGGTATTTTTAAATTATGTCGGCGCGATCAGGTACGATTTGTTGTTTGTTTTTATTAGGGGAGAGTCTATTAATGAGAGTTTTGGATGATTTACTGTTTAAAAAAGATATATGTCAGACGTGACCTGGACTATCTGCCGACATCTGCTTGCTAACAGACATTAGCATAGATACCCGAGTCAACACGGAGTGCTATTTAGGTATTTTTAAATTATGTTGGCGCGATCAGGTACGATTTGTTGTTTGTTTTTATTAGGGGAGAGTTTATTAATGAGAGTTTTGGATGATTTACTGTTTAAAAAAGATATACAGGTAGTCCCCGATTTACGAGCGCTCTGATCTGCGAGGTTCCAGACTTACGAGCTGCGAATTTTTGGAAAAAACGAAAAAAATACTGAGTTTTCATGTGTTTTTTCACCACAGTTAGTTAGTTAAGCATATGGACACACGTTTCCGATCATTTTTATGCACTCATAAGCAGTTTTTGGATGAAAATAGAGTGTTTTTAGTCGCGCTAGCGAAAACCGTTCCAATTTACGAGCGAAATTCCGGATTTACGAGAGAAATGGCGGCCGTTCCAAATTACGAGATTTCCGGTTTACGAGCGCCTCGTTGTGACGGATCTCGCTCGTAAATCGGGGACTACCTGTATGTCAGACGTGACCTGGACTATCTGCCGACATCTGCTTGCTAACAGACATTAGCATAGATACCCGAGTCAACACGGAGTGCTATTTAGGTATTTTTAAATTATGTCGGCGCGATCAAGTAACATCAGTATGTGTTTTTATTCATGGAGGGTTTATTAATGAGAGCTTTGGATGATTTACTGTCTTAAAATGATAGATCTCAAACGCAATCGGACATGCTCAAAGCCACGAAGCTCCCTGCACGTTTTTTTAAAGCTGAATCGTAAAAGTTAATAAGTTTTCCATTAATAGAGTATACAATAAAATGATTTGAGCAAGATTAAAACTTCTACTGCTTATATTGACCTTCCAAAACTGAAGACAAATCGCTTAGATCAACACTAGAAATGCTGCACTCGTCTGAGTCGACATGCTCCGCCATTATTATTTACATGCGCGTTGAGCAGCGGCTCCCCACGTGTACGTCAAATGACGGTTTTGCGGAATGCACGGAATTTTAGGGGCGTGTCCCAGAGAAATGACTACCATAACTTGGAATGAAATTTTAATATATTTATAATTTATTATGCAAAAACGACCAGAGCTCAATGATATAAGATATATATGTTCTGACAAATATTCAAATTTACAAAATCATGTCACAATCCCTTTAAGTGTCTAGTGAAAGGGTCACCACACTCACCCACTAACATATATTGCAGCTCCGAGCAAATTTTACTTATCCATTGATTGTAAAGATTACAGACTTCTGGTTTATGTTCTTCAGTTTGCCCAATGTTCAGAGCATCTATCAACTGATCTGGTATAAATCTCTCGTCTATTCACAAGAGCTGCTTCGGCATTTCAAGACTGGTGGGGAATCAAGTCATTATACAAAACCCAAAAGAGGCAGGAACGGAGGTATTCATTCAGGAAGCACATTCATTCATTCAGACACCTGCTGAAGTGCAGCCAGAATTCACAGCGATTGGGAGACTGTGGGAACCAGCAGGGAAGCTCTCACACACGCACACACCCACACCCACACACATTGGAATACAGAAGCGCATTCCATTATTCAGGAAACAATAGTCTCACAAATAGGCAAACAAACACATGGAACAGGTGGGAAAGAGATGCACTTCCCGTGATACATTTTCTTGCACACTACTGCGAGCGCACACCTTGTTAGCAGGTTTCTCAGTACTCTTGGCTGCTGGCTCGGGCTGCAGCTGCTTTCGGTTTTTGGATGGGGTCCTCTTGATCTTGGGCGAGTGGAACTTGTCCTTCAATATCATGGTCAAAGTGGACAGATGGGACCGTTGCGAGTCTGCAGACAGAAGGAAAATGAAGGAAGTGGAGTGGTCAGTCACAGTGTAAACATGCCTGGGGGTGCAAGAAATGATCTATAAACAGATGGCACAAGAGCAGTGAAGTGCACAATGGCGCTCTTCTAAAATCGAGCTCAACTGATGGATTTGATCTAAACACCAGCAAGATACCAGAACAAAAGTGGTGATTTTAAACAAGAATACACTAGTTTTTTTATGAAGTAGCTCTACTTTTTGTGTTGGACACAAGTCTACTGGACAGACTCCTTTGTCTGTGTATGAGACAAGAACAGAGCAGACCAGTATAGATATAACAAAACCCTTCAGTTAGAGCTGAAATGAAAATCATCCCACGTTGCTCCGCTGACACCAGCTTTCTAACAGCCAAGTAATTTGGCAGTTTGATGTGTTCATTGTAGAAAATGACAGCTGCATCAAAAGAGAGCATAGTTCTCTCGTTTCCGCTCATTCTACAATAATTGTGCACTTGCTCATTGTCTGCCTTCACCTCTTTGTCCCTCCCTCGGTCTCCACACGAAAGTAAATCAGGAGATAAATGCTAATAACAGCACTGGGAGTCAGCAGGAAGTGTGGGTTGTGCTGTAATCTCCCATCAAATTGGTGACAGTGGGGTCTGGCATTCCACGGCCATCAGCCTAAAAACACTGAGTGCTGAGCGGCAGTCAACAGCAGGAAAACACCACGGACCAGTCTTCCAGCTGGGCCGTTCTTTCATCTGCACCATCAATCAACATGCCACGTACATTATCCACCCGGCTGTTCTTTCTCTCCTCCTTCTAATCCTCCTCATCCCCTTACGCCAAGAAAAAAGCCAAAGATCGCTGAGGAAGCCAGAGACAACTGTGTGTTTCATTAAAAATGTTGATGAGAATGCTCCCAGAAGAGCTTCCTACCGATAACAAGATATGAGAAGGGATAGGAGGGATGTGTGACCCTTCAGCTTCCTGTTTAACACAGCATTTTTTTATATCTTTGCTGTGCAAAAATAAAGTGACATACATAGACTGCTTTGTAAGCATGAGTAACTTCTTTATGTTGCAAAGCTGATTCAATAAACTACAGTTACTGGAAAAGTGTCTCATGGCACTTCATTACTTTTAAATCGCATTTGACCTAGTTTTTCCTTTTCCAAATAGGTCAAATCAGACATGTAAATGTGTAAGCCAAAACTATGCTCCAACATAAAGCCGCTTGCTTTGTGATAAAGCATACAGCTGTTTCAGGTATTTAAGAATATTTATTGAAATTGACAATGTTACATCGGCAAACACTTTAAATTGGTTGGTTACATGGTTACACCATTGGTTAGTTTTCTAATTATCTGTCCAATCGGATGCAATGTGTTCAGCACAATGGTACTTCTTCCAGTTATTTAACGGTTAAAAATGGTGTACCACAAGGCTCAGTCTTAGGACCAACCCTCTTTACAATTTACATAGCTAATGTAGGTCAGAGCATCCCTGATGCATCCTTACATTTCTATGCTGATGACACAGTTGTTTACTGCCGAGCTAAAACAGTAGCTAAGGCTTTCCAGTCTCTGCAATCCGCTTTTGACATCATCCAGTCAGATTTGTTCCGTCTCAAACTTGTACTAAATGCTGATAAAACAAAAGGGATGTTTTTTTCAAGTAGGAAGTCGGTCCCAGCAGATCTTCCTCTGATTTTATCCTCAAATGGTGTCCCAATTGAGTTTGTTGATTCCTATAAATATTTGGGTATCCTGGTTGATTCACAGCTCTCTTTTAAACTCCACGTGGAAAACCTAGTAAAGAAACTGAAAGTTAAACTGGGTTTCTTTTTCAGAAATAGATCATGTCTAACACTGAATGTTAGGAAACGCCTTGTATCTGTGACTTTCCTCCCCTCCATTGATTACGGTGACATTCTCTACATGAATGCTCCTACAAGCACCCTGCGGATGTTGGATGTTGTCTACCATGGTGCTCTAAGATTCATAACTGGCTGTGATTATCGTACCCACCACTGCACCCTGTATTCACTGGTTAACTGGACATCATTATCCTCACGCAGACTCTTCCACTGGTACATTTTCATCTTTAAATCACTTCTTGGTCTGCTGCCCTCATACATCTCCTCCTACATGTCTTTGCGTGAGTGCAGCTACAGTGTGCGCTCTCAGGACATGATCACCTGCAGTGTTCCGTCAGTGAGGACTGAACTTGGAAAAAGGGCTTTCTCCTACTCTGCTCCTGCTTCCTGGAATATCTTACAAAAAGATTTGAAGCTCTCGGCCCTGACCTCTCTAAATGGTTTTAAGAATCTTTTGGAATCCTGGCAAAAACCATTGCAGATATGTTCTTGTTTTTGATTTTGTACATCTACCTTGTGGTGTTTTGCTAGTTTTGATACTTTGCATTTCACTTTCTATTTCTCTCCTATGTTTTTTTTCTGTTGTTTGTTGTTTAAGGAAATTCTACCATTGCTGTTCATCATTCTTTAGTTTGTAGCAGGTCACTTTTGTAAATGAGCCTTCGAGGCTCAATGAGATTTACCTGACTAAATAAAAGTTGAATGAATGAATGAAAAATTCCTGAGTAGAGACAGATGTTGCATTATGAGTTGTGCCTTAAAAAACAACAACAAACAAACAAAAAAAACACATTGTGATTGATAAACAAAACAACAGTAAAACAAAAACAAAACACCATCGACAACAAGCAACGGTTGAGTGGACTAGTGATTGGACACAACGAAAACCCTGCAGATAAGAAAAACTAAACAGCTGTTTGGAATGATGCACTGTAGTCCATCTACAAAATATGTTGTGCATCTTTGGTGCACCCCAATATGCTGTGAATTAGGGCTGTGCGATATGACGATATATATCGTGGGGACGATAGAAATGTGTCTATCGTGCTACTTTCCTTCTATCGTCTCTATCGTGATAAATAAGAATAAAAAAATAACGGTCGCAAAGAAGCTTCATATTGTGGTTTTGCGAGATGACGGCGCTGCTTTATGTTTGACGCACGCGCGGGTTTGCGACACATGCTTTACGTTGTTAAACTCGAGTTCAACAGAGACGCAGCCGGCATGAAGCCGGTGTCACCAGATATCTATGGGTGTCACAACATGGAGAAACAGCTGCGCAGGCAGCCCAAGAAGAAGAACTTTTACCAAAAAGAGGGGGAAGCTCACCTTGTTAGCTTCCATTATTTCGCTCCGCTGAAACTCGGAGACAAAATGGGTCCAGAGGACACGAAGTCCAACCGAGTCCGAACTCGGGTCCAGTTAACCAATACAAAACAGACCAGAGACACAACAGAACCGGAATCAAACGCAACGTTTTCTCTTTTCTGTTTCTTTGCCTTGTTTACTCCAGTCAGAGCGGATTTCTTCTTCGTGGGTTTTATTAGCAGCCGTTGTTTTACCGCCACCTGCAGGAAAATTTGGACCAAAGTTGGACCAAAGTTTCTACTTTGGTCCAAATTTCCTTGTTCTTTTTGTTCACATTCTTATAATTGTAACTGTATCTGTAGTAAAATAAAATAAAAAATAAAATAAAAACTTTGGTCCAAATTTTTCCTGTACACACACACACACATCGTGTTGTATATATACAACATGATGTGTGTGTGTGTACAGGAAAATTTTGGACCAAAGTTTTTATTTATATTGTGATATATATCGTTATCGTGATATAAAAAAGTCCATATCGTGATATATGATTTTTTCCATATCGCCCAGCCCTACTGTGAATTACATATTTAGGACTAAAGTTTAAGATCATTTTCACTTCTGTACTTTGAGGTTAAAGTACGCTATGCCAAAAGCCAGGAGGCTATGCTGACAGAATACTTTACAACAATAAGCAGAGGAATCGATTTTCTTTAGATTGTAAAATACCCCTGATAATTATTGCCCATCACTGAAATGCAAAAATGGAGACAAAGTTTTTGTCTGTGTGTCTGTTCCAATATCTCATGAAAAACTCGACAATTTTTAATAACTTTCAGAAAATAATCAATGGACATGCATCTACAACAGACAGCAGAACATTTGGAGGCATCAGGATTTAATGGCTTCTCTACAACCTTAAATAAGAACACACATTCAAAAGGCTATATCTCAGTCAGTTTTACAGACATTTACCTAAAGTTCAGTCTAGTAGTAGCCTAGACTGAGTCCCAATACATATTCTAAGCACCAACAGATTGCTTAACGTCTTTGTACAAAGATATGCCATTAATAACCATCAGTTAGCAATGTTTCTTTATCCATTAAATGACATTTTCAAGAAAAGATTATGCAGATCAGTTGTAGCTCAACAACTGATTAACGTTGAAGCCAGCATAACTAAAGATGATTACTAGAGAGCCAAGTGACCTTAGAAAACACAGCAATTTACTATAATTCAGTTGATTCTACAAATTTAATGTTGCTTAGCAGAGTCATTCAAAACACATACTGAGTGTGACATCTTGCAATATTGCATGATATGCATGCATGTTATTTTTAATGTTGGTCTAAAATGGGTCAGCTACAGCTTTGTCATTTCTCAACATAAGATGATTGCAGTCTAAAACTCTAGAAAAAAAGGCAGCAGGCGAAATTCATTCAATAAAAAAATGTTCAGCCTTATATTTTAGATCTGTTCAACCTTGTTCTCTTTTACCAGCCACAAGCACAAGGACTGAGGCAAACAGTATGCGGGTAGCTTAAACTGCATTTGCAATGACTTGTGTCTAAGGTTGCAGCTACAACTTAATGACAAAGTTGAAAGTAGCACAATAAAAAAAAAATCTATATCATAATTGATGCAGCTGGCTCTCCAAGATATCATCACAGACCCTGAAGCTTGACTGGTTGTCTGGTACATGTTGATTTTCTGTGTCCTCTGTCTTTTCTTTTTTAGGACAGAAATGACCTATTTACACAAAGTTATCGTAGGCTATGTTTAAACAAAAAGATTATGACGGGAAGTACGGTAGTAAGGCCAGAGTGAAAGAAACTGAGCAAGGCACACAAAGATAGAGGAAACTACAGTGAGGTGGTCTGTTATGGTTACGCAGAGCTTTCAGTGTCCACTTGTCCACTACAGAGTGGCCAGCCCATAGATATCATATATACACTAGATACCGCATAGCTTGCTCCGGGGCAGGATTTAGGGCGGCCATCTTGAAGGCGTCCACCGCTCCACTCAGCCTTATGTATTTGGCTGGCACAATAAAGTATCAGCGCATTTAATCAATCATAACACGCTGAATAGTAATGTTATTGTCACATGTTTAAATTTTAGGCATACAGCTATTAAAACTGCATGTATAGGAATGTATAGTTTAGCATATTTAAATATTTTTTTGGTGGAATACAATACTGTACTTTAATATATGTTTAGAAAGATACAACCAAAGATGCAATTTATTCACACACACATTATGTATACATATTCAGATACTGTAATAATACATATATATTCAGATAAGCATATATATAACTATATAAATACATACTACAGTATATATAAATATAACTATATATATATATATATAAATATATATATATATATATAATATATATATACATATATATATATATATATATATATATATATATATGTACCGTATTTTTCGGACTATAGGTCGCACCCGAGTATAGGTCGCATTGTCCAATTATTGCCAAAGAATTGGAAAAATCCATATATAGGTCGCACCTGAATATAGGTCGCACCTACGTCAAAATGTGGACCGTGTTTAGCTCTGCTGCAAATGTCTCTTCCACAGGAGCGCACAGCAAGGCTTTTAAGAAGATTAACACTTAAAAACAATTAATTGTTTGATAAAAATTATAGCAAATATGTGTCTGAGCTGAACTTTTCTTTAATAAATGAATAATTTTAGCAGGATAAACACCTAAAAATATATATTTGTTAGCTGACATTATTGTAAGAGTGTGTCTCAGTTTAATTTTTGTTAATAAATGATTACAAATCAGCTTATTTTATAAAAAGCCATATATAGGTCGCACCTGACTTTAGGTCGCAGGCCATGAAAAAACGATAAAAAGCCGCGACCAGAAAATACAGTACAGGTGGTCCCCGAGTTACGGCGCAGTTCCGTTCCTACGCCCGTTCGTAACTCGAAGATCGACGTAAGTCGGAAAATATGTCCAAACGGCACCTCATACGTACAGTACTTTATTTTACCAAGCACTTAGCCTATCCTAACACATTACCCTACATAATTATCAAAAACACGTACATTTCAGAGCCATAATGAAGGGAAAAAAATAGTTAATTTCCTACTCTGGACTGGTGGTGAAGCCATTTCCTCGTTCCTCCCTCCCTCCACCGGATTCTCCATTCGTTTACGTTGTAAAACCACCGTCCATAAAACAGCTACTTTTCCACAGCTGCTGCCTGTTTCTGCCTGTCCAGCTCTATCCTAACATATTACCCTACATAATTATCAAAAAACACATACATTTAGGAGCCATAATGAAGGAAAAAAAGAGTTAATAACCTACTGGTATGCTGGTGAAGCCGTTTTCCTTCGTCTCTCCGCTGTAATCTCCATTCCGTTTACGACGTAAAACTGCAGTTCACCTCCCAGTTCATGTATCTGAGCGCAGCAACCTCTGATCTGACACACGGTCCGTCCAAAGCCGGCTGTCTGTCCAGCTTGCGACAACAAGTTTTGTAGCATCTGCAGCTAACCGGAAACTGCATAAATCGGCTTCAAAATAATAATAATAATAATACTTTATTTATAAAGCCATTTAAAACAACTACAGCTGCAACAAAGGGCTGTACACATAAAATCAAGAACATCTAAACACATAAAATAAGATTTTTCAATTTATTTATTTATTTTTATGAGATGCGTGACGTAACCCAGAAACGTCGTAAGTCGAGGACTACCTGTGTGTATATATATATATAATATTGTATATATACACACACACTTCTTCTTCTTCTTCTTTCGGCTTTTCCCTTTTCAGGGGTCGCCACAGCGAGTCATCCTCCTCCACCTCACTCTGTCCTCTGCATCCTCTGTCCTCACTCCAACTACCTTCATGTCCTCTCTAACTGCATCCATATATCTCCTCTTTGGCCTTCCTCTGTGTCTTTTTCCTGGCAGCTGCATTTCTAACATCCTTCTACCAATATACCCACTGTCCCTCCTCTGGACATGTCCAAACCATCTCAGTCTGGCCTCCCTAACTTTATCTCCCAGTTGTTCAACATGTGCTGTACCTCTGATGATCTCATTCCTGATCTTATCCATCCTTGTCACTCCTAAGGAGAACCTCAGCATCTTCATTTCTGCTACTTCCAGTTCTTTCTCCTGTCTTTTTGTCAATGACACTGTCTCCAGACCATACAACATAGCTGGTCTCACCACTGTCTTGTAAACTTTTCCTTTGACCTTTGCTGACACCTTTTTGTCACAAATCACTCCTGAAACTTTTCTCCATCCACTCCATCCTGCCTGGACTCTCTTCTTCACCTCTTTACCACATTCCCCATTTTCCTGGACAGTGGACCCCAAGTACTTGAAGTCCTGCACCTTTGTGACCTCTGCTCCTTGTAGCCTCACTGTTCCACCAGCCTCCCTCTCATTCACACACATGTACTCTGTCTTACTACGGCTGACTTTCATTCCTCTTCTTTCAAGTGCATACCTCCACCTCTCCAAGTTCTCTTCCACCTGTTCCCTGTTCTCACCACATATCACAATGTCATCTGCAAACATCATAGTCCATGGGGATTCCTGCCTGACCTCATCTGTTAGTCGGTCCATCACCAGAGCAAACAAGAAGGGGCTCAGAGCCGATCCTTGATGCAATCCCACCTCCACCTTGAAGCTATCTGTCACTCCTACAGCACATCTCACCACTGTCCTGCTGTCTTCATACATGTCCTGTACCAGTCTAACATACTTTTCTGCCACTCCAGATTTCCTCATGCAATACCACACCTCCTCTCTTGGCACCCTGTCATATGCTTTTTCTAAATCCACAAACACACAATGGAGTTCTTTCTGACCCTCTCTGTACTTCTCTATCAACATCCTCAAAGCAAAGATGGCATCTGTGGTGCTCTTTCTTGGCATGAAACCATACTGCTGCTCACAGATAGTCACCTCTTGTCTAAGTCTTGCTTCCACAACTCTCTCCCAGATCTTCATTGTGTGGCTCATCAACTTAATTCCCCTGTAGTTGCTACAACTCTGTACATCACCCTTGTTCTTAAAAATGGGAACCAGCACACTTCTTCTCCATTCTTCAGGCATTTTCTCACCCTCAAATATTCCATTAAATATTTGAGTCAAAAACCTCACTGCCATCTCTCCAAGACATTTCCAAACCTCCACTGGTATGTCATCAGGTCCTACTGCCTTCCCCTTCTTCATTCTTTTCAGAGCTTTCCGGACTTCACCCTCACTAATCTTTCCCACTTCCATGTCCACAGTCTGTATGACCTCCACTCTTCTTTCTCTTTCATTCTCTTCATTCATTAGCTCCTCAAAGTAATCCTTCCATCTACCCATCACACTCTCCTCACTTGTTAGAACATTCCCATTCCCATCTTTAATAAGCCTAACCTGCTGCACATCCTTTCCAGCCTGATCCCTCTGTCTTGCCAATCGGTACAAGTCCTTCTCGCCCTCTTTGGTGTCCAGTCTCCCATACAACTCATTGTACGCCCTCTGCGTATACACACACACATACTGTATACTGTATATTAAAGAGCTAACATTTGCTTTGCCTGAAAGTGAAAACACAACGTTACTTACACCATCTCAAAAGCTTGATAACCCTTTTTGTTGATTGAAGAATAAATAAACTGTATGATTTCCTGACTGGTTTGTGTTTCTGGGGAGCGAAACAGAAAAACTGGTCCTACTTTTTCTTTTTTCCTGCCAGACTAATCTCTATTTAACAGAAAATGAACATAAAGAATAAGGATATTTTCTAAACTATAATATTTACATTTGTTTACTAACAAATGTTTTGTTTGCAGGTACGACCCTCAGACAGACGTGTGGACGGCTGTCGCCCCCATGAGCATCAGCAGAGACGCTGTGGGTGTTTGTCTCCTTGGCGACCGCCTCTACGCCGTGGGCGGGTATGACGGGCAGGTGTATCTCAACACCGTGGAGGCTTACGACCCTCAGACAAACGAGTGGAAGCAGGTACAGAACAAAAATAAATATCATCTGCTCTTACGCTCATTCTCAATCAGTTCATCTGGACAGTTTCTGCTCTTGTTGCTTCATTTCCTCATCATCCCAAATTTTCTGTTATCGTGACAAAGTTGTTTAAAAAACGCAGCGGACCTTCCTCCTCCTCCTCCTCAGCTTGGCATCTTTTCTTTCTTCTTTAAATTTGTGTTTTCCCCGAGACAATATTGTCCTTGGAGCTGCAGCGAGGGGAGGCAGAGCGGACTGTTTAAAAAGTGGAACGATCTCATTCAGAGGCTTTTAGGAGCCTACGTCTCACTTCCATTTACGTCCCATCTCCTGCAAATCCTCAGAGGATTTCCAAGCCAAGTCACAGCAAATCTGACATTTTAGAGATGTGCACCCCGCTGTGAACAGGAGAGGTGTGTGTGTGTGTGTGTGTGTGTGTGTAAAATTCAGTACAAATACTGTAGGAGCCTGCAGGCCGTCAGAGGGATCATCTGAGATGTGAGGGGCATGGTGAGAACATTGTGTCCTACAGGTGATGTCAGAGACGAGCATGTCAGAGGTGTGTTGTCTGTCTGGACTCTCCTGCTCGTTTCAGCACAAATCTGTCATTCAGCCTCCTCAGACAGCACGGGATGCTGGGTCATTTTCAACCTGACACACAGGTGTGTGTCAAAGCAGTGGCTACAAAAACAAGCAGGACAGACAGCAGAGCAACCAAAGGCCATACTTTATATTAATACTGTATACACAATGTACAAAATGTTGACTTATCGTTTATTTTCATGAACATCAGCGTACCTTTAAATTCACATGACGGACTCGCTGAAACGCACCGCCATCAACGACGGATCTTGTTTTTCTTCTTCAGACCTTCTTGAGTTTAATCTGTTCTCTGGACCGTATTAATTTATTTACAGTATTGTGTAAATTATAAATCATTCAGTTGCTTCTTTCCACTTCCTTATGCTCATTTTGATCTTTTTCAGCTTTTTTCTGCTCATTTCAGCTTCTTTTTGCTCCTTTCAGCCTTTTTAGCTATCTTTCTGCTCCTTTCAGCTTCTTTCTGCTCATTTCAGCTCCCTTTAGCTCCTTTCAGCTCATTTTGACCTTTTTCGGTTATATTCCTGCACATTTCAGCCTTTTTAAATTATATTTCTGCTTGTTTCAGCTTCTTTCTGCTGGGTTCAGCTTTGTTCTTGTTCTTTTTGTTAATTTTAGTTTCTTAATACTTTTACAAATACTTTTTAAAATATTTTCTGCCAATTTTAGCTCCCTTTATCTGTATTTATTTTTTATTCCAAATTTCTCATTTTGTGCGGTTACATTTCAGTTGATTTCAGCTCTTTCTTTATTTTCCCGTTTTCCTCGCATTAACGGTTTAGCAATTTGGCTTTTTCAAACAGGTTTCAGCTTCTTCAGCAGCTTTCAGAGTCAGAGAATCTTTATTGTCATTTGCACCACATGTGATGAAACAAGATTATGTATACAGGGTCCCAGTTACATCCAACAATAAAATGTAAAAGAGGCTTTTCTGCAAAAATCATTCGGCAATGAGCGTTCACGTGGCAATTTATCAGGAAAGGACGTTTCTCTAGTTTTAAATGCTTTTCAGAAGAAGTTACAGTGTGCAATGCTATTCAAATGTTAATTTTAAGAACACAGTGTGAGATATGATTTTTTTTTATACCTCCTCTTTCCTCATGTTTTCATTTTCCTTATCTAAACGAATAGGGCAGCGCTTCCCCTCGAGGCTGCAGCCTCAGGCATCCCCGTCTACCCATGTTTGTGTTCTCTTTGGACGGCTGTCTGAATTGTAATTTTCTTGTGCTTCTGTGCAATGACAATAAAGCTGATTCTGATATTTTGCTGCCAGGTTGTAATCAGATTTTGGCTGCTTGTTACTCATTCTCTGTCTGGACTCAACACCAGTTCATTCTCTGAGTTTAGGAGTCTAGAAGTTTAGGAAATTAAGAGTTAATTAGCTTAGCTTCTGTTGAGACTGTTCATGTCTCTCTTGTAAATAAGTCCTCGTGGCTCAATGAGACTAACTTGTTTAAATAAAGTTTGAATGAATGAAAACTAACAAAATGATGTACACTAGAGCCAGCGCTTGTGTGGATTGTTATGCATGTATAATAGTTTGTTGATTGATAATACAGGTAGTCCCCGACTTACGAGCGAGTTCCGTTACAACAAGGCGCTCGTAACACGGAAATCTCGTAATTTGGAACGGCCGCCACGTGTCTCGTAAGTCCGGAATTTCGCTCGTAAGTTGGAACGGTTTTGCTAGCGCGACTACGAACACTCGTTTTTCATCGAAAAACTGCTTATGAGTGCATAAAAATGATCGGAAACGTGTGTCCACATGTTTAGCTAACGAACTGTGGTGAAAAAACACAGAAAAACTCAGTATTTTTTGCGTTTTTTCCAAAAATTTGCCAGCTCGTAAGTCCGGATCCTCGTAAGTAAGAGCGCTCGTAAGTCGGGGACTACCTGTAACTTGTTGACTTTCAGACCTTTAAATCAGGAGTCTGTGTTTTTCTGATGGTCTTTGCAGCTGAAGCAGCTTCTTGTTGATGAGCTACAGTTAAATAAAATAATAATAAATAAAACAAACATTTTTATCTGCATATTATCTTTTCATCTCTGATGCTGATAGTGACGGTGTCCTCGTTGATCTGCAACCACTGACTGGGTTTTATCTTCCAGGTGGCCTCTCTGTGCCTCGGCAGGGCAGGAGCTTGCGTGGTGGCCGTCAGACTGTGAAGACATGAACACAGATGGACTGAATGTCTACGATGTGTCTCAGAGGCTGTCCTCACCGTCTCCGCTGAGGCCGAAGAGACGTTGAGGGAACCGTGGTCTGGAACTGTTTTTGAGTGTAATCATCCACAGTTTAGTGAGCTATTTCTGACACGTTTCCACATGCCAGTAACGTCCACTGCAGGAAGACTGAAATGACATCAGCAGCGTTTATCTGAGAGGGACAGGACATCTGTCTTGGAGGACTTTATTTCCTCTCAGCTTCTCTTTCTGCTGACAAACTACAGATACAGAGAGCTCGTTCTGACTGCCTCATCATTTTAAGCTCTCAGCTTTCCTAACACAATCTGATTGTGCGTTTTCGTGCTATTTTAATACAAACCCCATTATTTATTTTCCGCTGCAGTTGACAAGCCTGCTTCTGTTTAGCTGTTGCCCTCTGACGGATGAAAGACGAAGTTTTGACACAATCAGTGCAACCTCATAAACAGCGATTCTATGAGAGGCGTTGCTTTCATTCAGAAACGCATTTTGCTTCGGCTGATAGTTTTCTGCACGTCTTTCATGTCGGATCAGCTCAGAGCTGACGTAAGGTGCAGTCTTTTTTTTTTTAACACTTCTTTTTTATTATCACCCACCAGTGAAAGGCAAAAGTGGACCTTGACATTTGTGGTTGTGTCTGTGTGGGCGATTTGTATTCCTTTAAGTCCAGGCCTTTCCTTTTATTTTAAACCTGCTTTTGTTCAGGAAGTGCTAATGGATTTACAAACTGAGAACAACAACAACATGATGGTTCTGAGAATTTGGTTTCAAGTTCCCCCACAGCACAAGGTCATCACATGTACAGGCTCAGGTTTTTAATCAGGCTCCACTGAGCTTTTCCACCAGCCGCCTTGTTTTTATCCCTGTAGATGTTTTGTCGTGTGTGTGCTGCTGTTCAAAGACTGTGAGGAGTATATTTTTATCTCAAATGAGAATCTTCCCTCCACTTCCTCTGTTCCCTGCTGCGCACACACTTTTTTCATTTTGGAGCAGGGCTGAATTCCCAGACAAAGACGAGCAGCAGACCATAAGATGAGGCTGTGGAGTTTAATGATGTTGATTTCGACTGCAGCAGCGTTTTGTTTTGATGTCGTGTTCAAAGCGTTAACGGATTCTGCTGAAGACAAAGTACACGAGACACGAAGGGAAGATAAATCTGTGCAACGTACTCGTGGGCTGTGACAAGAAACGTGAGCGGTACCGACACTTCCTGTAAGAAACCCGTCAGTTTGCGTTAATTCACGTCTGATACAAAGGAGGGAATCTGACAGAGAGAGTCAAAGCAGGCGTCCCGTCTGATCTCACAGATTTGGAGTTAATGTAGCACACAGGATGCACTTTATATCAGGAGCCTCTGGAGCCTGAGAAGATGGAAAAGATGCTCAAATTTCCCAGTAAGACATCTTGAAGGCTGACATGGACAGAGCAGCGTTGTTCTAGTTTGCTCCCCTTCAAACCTGCCTGCTGGGTGT
>JBBPBX010033944.1:22660-32940 GCA_038048925.1 Garcialebias charrua
GCTGCACTCCTTGATTGTGTGGTGTTAGCACATCCTGATTTTGAGAGGCAATTTATTCTCTCAACTGATGCTTCATTGGATGAGCTCGGTGCTGTTTTGTCGCAGGTCCCGGCTGATGGAGAGATTGCTAGACCTGTTGCTTTTGCCAGCAAGTCTCTCAGCCGTAGTCAGGCCAACTATCCTGCACACAGGCTCGAGTTCTTGGCCTTAAAGTGGGCTGTGTGTGATAAGTTCAGCCACTGGCTGAAGGGTCACAGGTTTACTGTGTGGACGGATAATAATCCTCTCACATATATCCTGACCAAGCCCAAACTGGATGCCTGTGAACAACGCTGGGTCTCTAAGCTTGCCCCGTACAACTTTGAGATCAGGTATGTTCCAGGGAGACAGAATGTGATGGCAGATGCCCTGAGCAGAGCCCCTTTTGTGAAGCCCTTGGCTGATCGCCTTCTGTCAGAGCCTTGTCAGGAACTTTTGGAGCAAGTCTGTGAGCTTCCTGATCACGCTGTGCAGGATGTTTTACGTTTGGCCTGCCAGCCTAAATCAGTGGACAGCCCTTCTTCCATTATAGCTGACACATCTATGACCTGTGACGAGGTCTCCTCTCTTTTGTCATCGGTCTGCAGTGGGGATGCTGGTCAGGCTCAGCATGCAGCATCTTTAGCTGACCATCTGGGCATGATAATCCCACACACCACAGATCCATCAACAGCTCTTTGTCTATCTGACCTCGTCTCTCACCAGAAAAACGACCCTGTTGTTTCCAGAGTTGTCTTCTATGTTGAGCGGGGACGCCGTCCGTCAAGGCGGGAACGCTTTGGTGAAAACCAACTGGCTTTAAAAGTTCTGAAGCAATGGGACAAACTAACATTGCTGAATGGTGTCCTTTACCGTGTCATAAAAGACCCTCTAAAAAAGGGTAAACAATTCCTGTTTGTGGTTTTGACTGGTGTCCATGATAATGCAGGTCATCAGGGTCAGCCACGAACATTCTCTTTGGCTCGCCATCGCTTCTTTTGGCATGACATGGAAAGAGATGTGCGAGATTTTGTGAGAAAGTGTCCCAGATGTATCCTCAGTAAAACCCCAGAGCCTGCTGTGAGAGCCCCTCTGGGGAACATCAGAACCAGTGCTCCGATGGAGCTGGTGTGCATTGATTTCTGGTCGGCTGAGGACAGCAACAACAAGTCTGTGGATGTTCTGGTGATCACAGATCACTTCACAAAGTTAGCACATGCGTTCCCGTGCCAGGATCAAACCGCTAAAAGAGTTGCAAAAAAGTTATAGGATGGGTTTTTCTGTGTTTATGGCTTCCCACGGGAACGGCGGCGCGTTTGCTTCCGGTGTCGGTTTTCTGTTTGCTGGTGCGGCGTTAGCCAACCCAGCTTGTTGCTTAGCCGTATCGGCATGTATTATGGCTGTCAGCCGCATTTGAATTGCCTTTAGTTGATTGAATTGCAGCCGTTTTCGGGTTTGTTTTTCGTAACGTTGTACAACCGTGTTCGGCTCGCCTATGTTTGTTTAATTGCAGCCGTTTTTCGGGCTTGCTTTTTGTTACGTTGTGCAACCGTGTTCGGCTCGCCTATATTTGTTATTTGTAGCCGTTTTTGGGCTTGCTTTTTGAGACGTTGTGCAGCCGTGTTCGGCTCACCTATATTTTGTTTAATTGCAGCAATTTTCGGGCTCGCTTTGTGTTACCGTTGTGCAGCTGTGTTCGGCTCGCCTCATTAAGTATTGCAACTGTGTACGGTGGTCGTAGCGTTCCTTGCAGCTTTTTTCTCTGCTCAGGAACCCCTGGTGGCGTTTTCTGCTCGACCGGGTTCCCTGACCCATTCGCTCGCCAGCTAAGTGTCAAGAGTGGTGATTTCAGCTCGACCTGACCTTGTCCTGTGAGCGTAAGATGCTGGACGTGCCAGGCTGCAATGTCTGTTTGACCTCTCTAGTTGGAGGATGGGCATGATCTGTGTCCCGCTTGTTTGGGGCAAAATCACCTAAAGAAGGCCTTGACTGATGCGGCCTGCCCTAGTTGTTCTGTTCTTCCCATGTCCCTGCATACTGCTCGTTTGGCTGACTTTCAAGGTACCAGCCAGCCTGTGAAGCGTATGGCTCCTGAGGCTATGGAACCTCCACGTAAGAGGACCAAGAGGAGCTCCAGGGATTTGGAGGGTCTCTCTGGGCAGGTGGCCCATCTTACTTCTGAGTTAGAGCAGATGAAAGCACTGCTCGAGTCCCTTAGAGATGGAGGTGGCTCTGGTTTGACTGGAGACCCTGACCCAGGGCGGAGCATGGGTTCAGGACTCTCTGTTTTAGACGATGATGCTATATCCCTGGCAGCGTCTGGTACTGATTTTCAAGATCAGTTTGAATCTGGCTCGCATATGTCAACAGCCAGTTTGCGTATCTCTTCCTGCTCTCAGTCGAAAGAGGATGATTTGATAGTGGGCACTTTGAGAACTGCGCTTACTCTGTTGCAGTTGGATGCTCCACAGAGCCAGTCTGATGCTTCTAGTGCTTTCTTTCGGCGTCCTACTACTAGGTCATCCTTTCTGGTTCTCCCATCTGCCCACTATGTGAAGGAGGTTCATGCCTGTTGGGCAGGCACTAAGGCCTTTTCACGGCTGACCTCTGATGGCAGGGCCCTGGCGGCCATGCAGGATGCGCCCAAGTTTGGCTTGGGTCATATGCCTTCTGTTGAACCTGCCATAGCATCCCTCATTGTGGCTCCAGATGAGGTTCTGAGAGCTAATGCCAAGTGTCCTCGTCCTCAGTGTCGTGTGACTGATGATCTGCTCTGTAGAGCTTATGACTCGGGGGGATCGATTGGGGCGACTCGGTAATTCATTGTTGCTTTTATTACTGGATCTCTCAGCCTTCCGCGGGAAAGACTGCAGCACATCAACGCATTGGAGTTGGAGGCTGTGCAATGGGCATTACAACACTTCCTCTCCGGCCTGCACAGAAGGCATGTCCTGGTGCAGTCGGACAATACTTCTGTGGTTTTTCATATCAACCATCAGGGGGGGACACGGTCAATAACATTGCTGAGGCTGACCCACAAGCTCTTGACCTGGGTAGCCCCTCTTTTTGCCAGCCTAAGGGCAGCCCACATTCCAGGGGTACAGAATGTGTTGGCCGATATTCTGTCTCGGGGACGCCCACCACCGGGGGAGTGGAGGCTCTACCCGGAGGTAGTTGGGGTCATTTAGGAGAAATACGGCATAGCGGCTGTGGACCTATTTGCGTCCCGAGAGACAACACATTGCCCGCTTTGGTTCTCCCTGGCGGACAGTGCTGGTCCCCTGGGTCAGGATGCACTGGCACACGACTGGCCGAGGGTGCTGCTCTATGCTTTTCCCCCGCTTCCCCTGATAGGCCCAACCCTCCTGAGAGTCCTTCAGGAGGGACATCAGGTCCTTCTAGTGGCCCCCTTGTGGCCAGGGAGAACCTGGTTTCCACTGCTGCATGGGCTCTGTTGCAGCTTTCCAATGCCTCTTCCCCACAGAAAGGACCTTTTGTCACAGCTAGGGGGTTGGATCCTGCATCCCAATCCCAGCCGCCTCCAGCTCTGGGTTTGGCCGCTACGAGGCCCGGCATCTCCTTCGCAGAGTATGACAGAGACATCGGGCATACAATGACTAACGCCAAGGCCCTTTCCACTCGACTGATGTACACTCATAAGTGGAAGGCTTTTAGCAGTTGGTGTCATCTTAGACATGAGGATCCTGTACGCTGTTCTATTTAAGTTATTTTAACCTTCCTTCAAGCACTGCTTTCTCAGGGTCGGTCTCCGTCCACTCTGAAAGTTTATGTGGCTGCCATCTCTTGTTGGCATACGGTGGTAAGTGGAGAGACGATAGGCCGCCACAAAGACGTTTCTTTGTTTCTGAGGGGTGTCCGGCTCTTGCACCCTCCCTTACACCCTGTCGTACCTGAACTACAGGCATTGTCTGTTCACGAGTCCTGTTACCGCTGGAACCCAGCTGGTTCTGGCGTTACTCTTTGGCCTGATGTGGCATTTCTTCCTAAGGTGGCCTCATCTGCGAGCCACTCTGTGCCCCTCCAGCTTGCTCGCTTTGCTGCAGAGGGGCGTGACGAGCCTCTCTGCCCTGTTCTGGCACTGGAAGCGTATGTCGGACTCGCAGCTTCTCTGCGGCAATCTGATAGTCTGTTTGTTTGCTACACAGGGCCCTGCAAGGGGCAGGCCCTTTCCAAACAGCGTCTTACGTGTTGGATTGTAGATGTGGTGGAACAAGCGTACGTTCTACAGGGCCACCAACCTCCTGCTGGTGTACGGTGTCATTCCACCAGGAGCATTAGTGCGTCATGGGCCGCTATGACTGGGGTCACTCTGGCGGCTATATGTGCAGCAGCCTCCTGGTCACCTCCAAATACCTTTGCTAGGTTTTACAGGGTTAAACTTGCTGCCTTTCACCCACTGGAGGGAATCCTGACCCAGCGTTCATCATCATTCAAGTAAGGTGGACATGTTGCTTATTTGATTGTACGATTCCTCAGGACCCTGTTGGTATTCGTCATCCAGTGCTTTAAGCACCGCCTCTGGCGGTTAGTAGGGATGAAATAGAACAAAAGTTACTACTGTAACTACGGTTCTATGAATCCCGGATGACCGCCAGAGCGTTCGGTCCCTCGGAATCATTGTGTTTCGCAAGGATTTAAAGGGACTGAGCTGTCATTGTCACGTGACTATATCGTGCCCGGGGGTCACACGTGACCATGTTGGTATAAGACTCTCGACCTGTGCATGCGCAAGAGTGATCATTCAGCGCTTTAAGCACCGCCTCCAGCGGTCATCCGGGATTCATAGAACCGTAGTTACAGTCGGAACTTTCGGTTTTTTTGTACTCTACGTTCAGATGAAGAATAAATAAAAAAGTTGATGCTTCAGCTGATCATTTTGTCTTTTTTTTAAAGAAATTAATATAATTCTGTAACAGCAACTCACTGACAGGTTCCAGGGCAAGCACCCAGAGAGAACGGTTGTATTTAGGCATAATTTGTTCCCAGAGTCTACCAGTGATGAGTGTTAGACAACACAAGTGAAGTGATAGTGTTATCAGGTAGTTGCCAGAGCATCAAGTAGTGAGCCAAAGTTGTGAGACGTTCAGATGTTAAAGACGTTTGAACCAATGGGTACGTGAGGGCACCAGATGTGTTACACTGAACTGAGTCCTCTGCCTTCTCTTCATGTTGGGAGTTAAAGCCAGCAGGAAACGTTTTGTGGGGGCTGCCATGTTGTATTTCTGGAACCAGAGTCTGTGCACTGAAGATGTGGGGCTTTAAAGCTCCCCTGACATCATCTTTGAACTTTCCATAAAATGGCACAACATATATATATTTTAACATTGAACTATGATTGTTTTTGCTAAAACAATGTTAAATTTATGAAAATTCCTCTCAAAAATAGTTTAAAATTAGCGCCGTTTTTTTACACGGTAAATCCGGATATTTCCGGTCACGTGACTGTGACGTCACGTCCAGATGCCTGCTCCAACGCGCATTGTAAAACAGTGGCGGAGAATGCAGACGCATCAGACGAATTTAGCGATTTAAAAGTTGATATTTTAGCGATTTGGCTTCAGTTCGTGAAGCAGAAGTTATTTTGAGTGATCAACAAGAAACAGCAGGGTTTTATTTTCTTCCTGCTGCTGCTGTTTTCATGAGAAGTGTCACGTTCAGGAAGTGAGCAGGTGTCTGAGTTCTGCAGAGGCTGATCGGGATAACTCTTTTACAGAGCACTGAAACGGTATTAATTAATTTATCTAATAATCAAAAAAGGCGTTCAATACAATATCAACTGGACTTTATTTGTAACAGAAGACGTTTCGCTCATCATCCGATGAGCTTTCTCAATTCAATTATCTAATAATCATTCAACATTAATTTATAGTCTAAAAACATGAGTCCTTTTTAAATTATCTGTTTTATTTTCTTCCTGCTGCTGCTGCTTTCATGAGAGGTGTCACGTTCAGGAAGTGAGCAGGTGTCTGAGTTCTGCAGCAGCAACTTTTAGATGCTGAAGGGATTCTTCCACATTTAACTCTTTTACAGAGCACTGAAACAGTAATACATTAATTAATTTATCTAATAATCATTCAACATTAATTTATAGTCTAAAAACATGAGTCCTTTTTAAATTGTCAAAGTCAACTTTATTGTCAGAACTTCAATATGTACAGGACATACACAGGACTGAAATTGTGTTTCTCTCAGTCCCTCGGTGCAACAGTAACCGTCTAAACACTGTAAGAATTATGAGGAGGTCAATATTAATACTGATCTCCTTTTTATCTTAATTAATCTACTTATTCAGATTGAATAGTAAATGTTCACGGATTCTGTTCTTTTTCAGTTTACCCAATATTTCTGTGATCTTTATGATGGATAAATAAACAGAGCCATTAAGTGACAATGGACACGTTAACTTAGTTTGATATGTCAAAGAGACACTATCATTTATTTAAAATAAATCAACTAAATTAACACCATTACACTTGATTGACATGATTTCACTTTCTTTCAATTCAAATACGTCAGCACACTTGATTTAACACAACAGACATAAATACTAGATGTTACACATATTTAGTCTGAGGGGCATTTCAGCTTAAAATAGTTTCCAGCTTAAGATTGAGAGGGAAAGGGAAAAGGAGGAAAGATTTATGGAGGAAGAAAAGTTAAGAGTCAGGGAGTTATCTTGATGTGTTTTAACCAGAAACATGGCAGTTCTCCGGCCGATTAAAGCTACACGTTGGTACCCTTGGCAAAGCATTTGACGACTTGTTACCTCGTGAAGATGGTCAGTCTCCCTCGGTCCAGTTTGGTCAGTTCGTTTACCATTCTCAGCGTCTCCAGACGTGCGCCTTGACTCGAACCGAAAGTAACGGCAGCTCCTGGTGGTGTTTCCAAGATAAGACGTTCCTTAAAGGAATGTCAATAAAAGAGAGCTTTTCACGGCTTGAAATAGATTTATAACAGGCATGTTATAAATCTTTTAACTGAATGACGTGGTCATTAGCGTGTGACTAGACGATCATCAGTTCTTTGGAGAAGACCATGGTTTGAGGCTTACTCCAGCAGACTTCAAGGAAAACAGGAAGTCAGAGCTCTTTTAAGGCTAACTTGACCTAGAAAGACGTAGCTCTTTCTGATTCAGTCTGTTAAGCCAGGAGCCACTGAGAGGAGGCATAAGTTAGATTAAAAATGTCAGAAAGGATAAGAAAGTTAGTTTAAGACGCCAGTCTTATGATACAGCAGATTTAGAACTTTCTTAACTCATTACCAACACTGTTGTATGAATAAACAAACGTCATCAGAGCATAACATATGGGACCTATTAATGATAATAGCTTGATTATTAAATAGGACAAAAACAAAAGTCTTTGGGTGTCTAGATTGTCCTGAGCTCAAGCTAAAATGAATGAGATAAAGTGTTCCTTTTATCTTCACATGCAAGTTCGAGAGGAGAGGAGAAATCCTCCATGTACAACATTTTGAATTAAGCAGAGTATTTGATTTATCTGACATTAAAATGTACTGATGCTCTTACAAATAAAATTATTCATTTGATAACATTTGAATTAACAAAATTAAAAGAAGTCTCTGTGACCCGAGATTGCACCTTTGACACAGCAGTGAAACACAGTTTAACTCTCACAGAATAACACAGCTTAAAAGCACACATCATGAAAATGACAAAAGTTATTCTTTTGATCACATCAGCCTAAAATCAAAGATAGAAATAGTCTCTTATTGGTGACTATGTTATCAGATTATAGCCAAATGAATGATTTTGTAGTAAATGTCTTGTTTCACTGAGAGGTCAGCAAAGGTCATCACTGGACAGTTCAAAAACCTCAATTTGACCCTGGGTAGGTCCACTACATCTCCCCCCTTTTGGAAGCCATCGCCAGTCCTTGGGGATGGGGTCCAACACGAAAGGAAACCTTGAACTGTCTTTGATCTTGAAGTAATCCAGCAAGTGGAAAAAAAAAATCAAAAATTATAATCCCATAAAGTTTTTGGAAATTCCATACTGTTCGGAGGTAATCCCATTGCGAAAAGCTTTTAATCCCTTGGAAAACTGAGTCTGTTAACTCTTGGCAAACAAAGTCTGTGATCCCTTGGAAAGCAAAGTCTTATAATCCACAGCGGTAATTCCACAACGATTAGTTTTGTTGATTGATCAGCAACAATTGTTTTCATAATCAGCATGTAGAGGGGATCCCTCGATTGACGCAGAGGAGGCGACCCTTGGATGAAGGTTGAAGACCAACGTTGAAGTAGCATGTCCCCACATCGAAGGTTGAAGGCTGGTTGGTTTCCAGTCCGTGCCACTCTGGTTCTATGTGTCATGCATTTATGTGGTTTTTAAGGTGGGCTTATGATTGGGATTTTACATTAAGCCTTACCTATATGCACCTGGTATGTAAGCTATCATGGTTTAGATCAGCTACAATTACCAATTAAGGGGTGGATCAATTCTGTAAATTAGATATAGGGATCTATACCTATAAAATTTTGGAGGGCTTCTGTAACGAAGGCCTCTAATTCCAAACTATTCCTCCATTCATTACTTAGTTTAGGTTAAACTAAAATAAAAATGAAATATAGTTTGATCTAAATGTCTGTTGTCTTTTAGACGAACGACGTAGGATTTGGTATTCCTAATAAATTTTGAAGTCTATGGCGAGACTCATCAAAATAAATAGACAATCTAGAATAGAAACGATCGAATCGGTTCAATTTAGAAATTATGAGACCAGTGTAGTTTATTGTACCTTAAGTAGCTTTAAACTACATTGACTCTTCGACGATTGAGATTTAACAAAACGAACTGCATGTTGGCATAGTTAAATCCATATCATTCATTAACCCATGTTAATACAAAACCTTTTTGGCTGGGAGTGTTCAGAACCAAAACAATATCTCAACTAATGACAACAGTAATGACTAAACAACAAGGAAACAACGTTTCACTGCTTCGACACACTCCTGTCGTCAGATTCCAAAGTGCAACACACAAGAAAAACAGGTCTCAACTTTATGACCGAGGTCAAATTAAATCTCGTGGATTTAAACGGTTGTTAAGGTTAGTTTTTTGTTGTGGGTTTTAGGCTTAGCGTTTCTAAGTTCAAATTGGACAATGCGACTTATAGGGTGGGAAATATGGTAGTTTAAACCTGATTAGTTTATTTACTAACTTGTGTTTGTACGACCTTATTATCCCATGAAGTCGGTGTGTTTGTGAGATCTTTGTCTTTTGTGGATTCATTGAACGCCTTGTAAGGTTTGATCTGATTTCGATGTACCCATTTAGCAATTGGCTCTTTGCGGCCTTTGCTGATTTTGATTTCGTAGACGACTGAGGACACTTTGTCTGTTATCAGATGAGGTCCAGTCCACCTGGGCATTAGTTTGCGGGCGAGAGTTCCGGTCCCGGACTCTCCTTTCCCGGTTGCTGGGGCGAACGTATAGTACCAGACTCTGTCTCCCACTTGGAGTTCATTGTGAGAGGCCTTCTGGTCGTAGTACGCCTTACGTCCTTCAGCAGATTTTTCCAGGTTTTTCTGGGCGAAAGCAAAAGTGTTTCTGAGGTGTACATTCAAATCTTTCATGTATTGTTGTGTAGTGTAGGCTGTCGCCATGGCGGCGTCGCCTGGTTGGTACAACAGGTGTAGAGGGAGAGTCATTTGTCGACCGGTCATCATCTCGAAGGGAGAGATGCCAGTTGATGTGTGTGGAGTGGCTCTTATGGCCATGAGGACCAGAGGGAGTTTCACGTCCCAGTCCTTGTGGTTTGCAGCCACGTATTTCTTCAAAATACTCACCACAGTTCTGTTTGCTCTCTCTACTTGGCCTGAAGCCTGTGGGTGGTAGCCGACATGAAAGTTGGCCTTGACGCCTAGCGTCTTCCACAGTTCTTTCATCACTTCACCTGTGAAGTGTGTACCTTGGTCTGAGTTCACCCGAAGGGGAAGTCCAAACCTTGAGAATATATGATTCATTAACAACATAGCAGTGGTTTGTGCTGTGTCGTTAGGAGCTGGTAGGCATTCTACCCATTTGGTGAATGCACAGGTTACCGTGAGAAAATATTTATTTCCTCTAGAGCTCTTAGTGAGTGGTCCAACCCAGTCGATCTGGAGGTCAGACCATGGGAATGCAATGCCTCTGCTTTGCAGTGGTGCTCTGTGAAGTGGTCTGGTTGGCTGAAACTGGCCACAGACCACGCACCCTTCAATGTAGTCCTTGACATCCTT
>JBBPBX010033945.1:7625-18591 GCA_038048925.1 Garcialebias charrua
AAAGTATAATAAACTACTACTTACTATTGAAACCTCTAAACCTTTTGTATGTTACTATTGCTGCTTTGGAGTTTTTCCACTTATCACGGGTCTTCAGGGTACGCTCGCGATAAACGAGGGACTACTGTATAATATATTATATACAGGTAGTTTTTGACTTATGACATAGATCCGTTCCTACGCAGCGTCGTAAACCAATTTTTGACGTAAGTCGGAACATACGTACATACTGCACCATATACATGTACAGTACTGTATTACCAAGTACTTAGCCTATCCTAACACAGTACCCTACATAATTATCAAAAAACACATACGTTTGGGAGCCATAATGAAGGGCAAAAAGAGTTGATGGTCTACTGGGATGCTGGTGACGCCTCGGTCCATCCGCCGTATTTCGTTTACGACTTAAAATCACGTTCACAGTACAGTACAGTATCCCTTCGCCGCTCCATCGCGTACAGTACAATATTTTCCGCCGTTGCACCGCTGCTTTACGACGTTTACGACGTAAAACCGCGTTCACAGTACAGTGCAGTATTCCTCCGCCGCTGCACCGCGTACAGTACAAAACTGTATTCTTCCGCCGCTGCTTCTCGACGTTTATGACGTAAAACTGCGTAACTCAAAATAAGGCTTTTCATAGTAAATGGGAGATGCGTTGTAACCACGAAATGCCGTAACTCGAGACCGTCGTAACCCGAGGACTACCTGTATAGTAATGAGTGCTTAAAGTTCACAAGGAGCTGCCACCAAAACTCTTTAATCAATAGAAATAAGAAGCTGTACAAGCAGTAATAAATGCAGTATTAAATGTGAATTTGCATTAATTTGCATTTTATTCACCTGATTTTGTGAAAATTCCAAGTAAAATGAATAAATTTTGACTGAAACTCATCTAAAGCAGCATCTGCATCAAAATTCAAATCACTGAATTTATTTATTTTTGTTAAAACCCTGAAGCCAAACAGACAAATTGGTGTCATTAGTAATGATTTTCTGAAGACCCATCTATTTCTGCACAGATTAAAAGGTAATTCACCTTGTGGCTGTGCATGTTTGAAGCCTGGCTCAAGTCTCAAAGCTTTGCTTAAAATTATCCCAATGGCATCAGCTGAATTTCATTTATTCTTGAGCCATGTGAACACCAACCTAATGAATTAATCACTGTAAGTAAGAACCGCATCAGCACAATGTATATAGTTACATTTCTGCTGACAGTTCATGTCAGGCTTCAGTAAAGCTGCATAAGTCCGACACTAAGGCATTTGTTTCAGCTTCAGGCTACAAGTGACAAGTGAGATGGCATTTTATTCACAACAGACAGAGGGCTTCTTTCAGGTTTTACAGCGGTTTTAGCCATTTTTTTTCCATTTGCATGAAAAATTGTGACTTCCTCCTTTTAAAGTCTTGATAAGTGCCACTTAAAGACAAATGTGTTCCATGAGTGGTTGCTGCAGGAGGCTCGGTGTGTTTCATACGCTGTCATAAATCATCTCCAGTAATTGCATGTCCGTCTGCCACACAAAACACCGAGCTATGTTAGTGTACAGAGCCTTGGCTCATGATTTCTTACTGTTTTTTACATTTTGACCACCAATCAACTCAGTCTCTTGAAACACACACCTGCTGTCACTTATGTGGTCACAGCAGTCTGTAAAATGTGCCGGTGCTCTGTAGTTTTAATCAGACGCAGCTCCGTCTCAGGAGCAGAAAGCCTTGGGTCAAAGGATTCTCACTCTCAGTTCCTTTTGTTTCAGAATCAGGCACGTCACATCCAAGCCAGCTGTTTCATTAGTTTAATGTTTCACCGGTTTAGAGGTTTCATTATCTAAATGCTCCCTTTGTTCTTCTATAAAATCAGACCAGTCTGATCGACTACCAGTTTGTCATGAGAGGATTTCCTTGAAAGTAGATTTCTCTCATTTTAAGTTGAACATATAATGCTTTATTCCAGGAAATAAAAACATCTAGTATGACAACAAAATGTAAATAACCTGTTTTTTTTTTCCTCTTGTGCCTCTGCTCACTTTTTATTCAGTCCACCACTCCTGGTTGTGTGTATTTGTTTGTTTTCTTCTCCTCATTTTTTTTGTTTTATTTTTTGTTTGTTTTGTTTTATTCATTCTTGCTCAGTCCTCCGGCCATCATAAGGGATGAATCCAACACTGGCCTGAAGCTGTTCTCAAAAAATAAATATGTCCGTACACGACTCATTTGAAATGTCTCTGTATGTGCAGGAATCCCTAACATATGGACACAGTCCTGCAAAAATGAAATAACTAAAACCATTCTGTGATGTAATCGTCAAATGATTCAATTTAATATTTCTGCTGTTGAAGTTAAGCTGCTGTCTTGATTTGTTTAATGTTGAGCACATGGTATTCTTGAACCTCTGACCTCACTTGTCAGTGTCATGGTTTCTTTTCACATGGTGCCTCTGTCCTCCGCCTGAGTTCAATTGATGAGATGCTTCTATAGATAATTTTAAAATGTTTCCGCCTTTTTTTTTTTTGTCCCACATGAGAGCAGCTCTTTGTGACTTCTTATCACTTCCCTCCATCTTCTCTGCTCTACATGCATGGGGTGCATTGGTGTTTTAATGTTTTGTTTTTATGTGTGGATTTAACATAAATTTAGAGACATTTTCATGCTATTTCAACACCAAGATTTATTTTCCAGTTCAGGATGTATCTCAATACTGTAAATAGTAAGTGTTTTATATTAAACTGCACAACTATTGATTAGGATATCATCTCTTAGACTTCCTGCTGATCAGGAAATAAATACTGTATGCTAACCCAATCACACTGTAGATGTATTTCTTTTTAAACTTTGGCACCTTGTTTTTTAGTATTTTAGTAGCATATTTTAATGTTTTTAATATGTTAGTAGTATTTTATATGTTTTTTTTGTATGTTATTAGTATTTTTTTAACGTTTTTAGTATTTTTGCTGCATCCTTTTATATTTCTAGTTGTTGTTTTTCTTTTTTGGGGTGGCGAGTCGAGACGGTTCTTCTCGTCCTAAGCATTTTAATACATTGTTGACCTTGTGTTAATTTTGCATACCATAAATAAACTAAAACCTAACCTAAATCTGTTTTAGAAGCTGACTTTGTACGGAGTAACTGAGACACATAAGAACTTACACTTGTACATATACTGTAAATGCAAATGTCTAACAAACATAGAAACAAACACAAAATCAAAATGAGCAAACTACCGTATTTTTCAGACTATAAGGCGCACCAGAATATAAGGTGCAATATCAATGAACAAATCTGTTTTCATACAGAAGGCGCACCGGTTTATAAGGCTCACTGGGCAAAACAAAACAGTCATAATTCAAACGTTATTCAACTCATTCGCAATAAACACATAAAATCAGTTTGAGATCAGTAAGCACAACCAGAATTAATACATAAGGCGCATTGGATTATAAGGCTGTTGATTTTTGAGAAAATTAAAGGATTTTAAGTGTGCCTTATAGTCCGAAAATGTGGTAGTTTAAAAATATTTAGCATTTGTTTTGGATAGTAACAAAATTTTTGTCTCAACAAAGTTATGATATTTTTTAGTCAGTGGTCAATTTTTTTCTTTTGTTGTATGNCTGTGTTCAGCAGCTCCTCTCACACACAGATTTCTTCCTCCTGTCTTTCTTCATCTGCTGCTGGTTTCTCTTCTGGAACTCATCGCAAGAGAAGACTCTGTCTGGAAGAGCACAGGGCTTTTCCTCCTGAGGACACCATGCCTTACTTCTGGATTCACACTGCGTGGATCACCGGAGTCACTTTCCTCTTTGGATTTCAAGGCAAGGGATTATGTTGTTCTGTTTTTCTTTTTCTTTTTTTCTCTCTGTCCTGGCATTTCTGAGAGGATTCTAACAGAGGATGTTTTAAATGTGGCTTTCTCCATCTGACGCTGGCTGGAGTTCTGAAGGTAGGTGGAGTGATTCCCCTCCATGAAAACACCTGATGAAACAGAAAGACAGAAAGCCTTCAGCCTCTGTATGACAAACACCAAGTTTGATCTGAATTAAGTTGTTGGTGAGGGGAGATCAGTTGATAAATGTCTGTGAGGACAGCCACAGAGGTGGACACATATCATCTGACAGCTGTTTGTGGACAGTAGCAGAGAGGAACAGAGATCAGCTGTGGAGGCTGATGGAGCAGCTCAGAGATTCAGTAGTTCGAGAGAGAGAAATGTGGAGAATGAGATCTGAGAGCTCCACTCTGCTTTAGACCTTGAGCATACATATAAATTTTGTTTTAATCATGGCATTGATAGAAGCACATTTTCCATCTTTACACACTTCTGATCAGTTACAGTCATGTATAAATCAGAGCCATGGTGTTTCTGTTTGGCACTGCTCTCATGCTGGCCAGGAGCCCATGAGCGTGGAGTGTTTTTGTGCCAGGTGGATGTGATTTATGAGGGTGCTTGAAGATGAAAAAGTGCTGCATGAAACATAAGTGAATCTTGTTTGAGCAAAGAGACATGTGATGGCAAAACAGTTAGTATTAATTTCCTCTCTCCTGCCTGTATTGTATTGAAACATGAACATAAAATAAAGACACTGCAGACTGTAAGAGGATCTGCTCTGAAAACAGCCGAGGCTGGTTAACGACACAGTTGTGACTCGAGACGCTCAGTTTGAATCAAAGAGTTGGATTCAGGAAACACAGTTAAACACTGAAAGCTCTGATGACACAGCCCGATGATATTTTGTGTTTTTCTGTTTAAACTGAATCATGCTGATGATTCAGACCAAAGTGCTCAACAAAAACAGTAAAACAGAGTCAAACCGTCACATATCATAAGTGAGCAGCTTTTTTAAAAAAGAACAAATGCAGCACTATATGAATAAAGTGTTGCATGAAATAAACTCAAAATCACAATTTAAATATTTCATTATGACGAAACAAATGTCAGATAGATTTATTTCAGGTCTAGAAAATAGCAATTTTTTTTTTTACTCAGAGTCAGACCTAAAATATAATTCAAATCATCTTCATTCCCTTAGATGGTGTTGTGGTTGGAGTATGTTCTTACATTTCTACAGCCCTAAAAGACTGTTAATGATGATAATGGCATTGCTTCCTGTTTTTACTGACATATCCTTAATAGTAATAAATCAAATAAGTAAAGGTGGGATTATTTTAAGTGATAGTTCAGAGAGCCATTGTTTAGATTCTTATCACTGACACTTTAACGGTTCTTAGTACTTGTGATTTTTTGCTTCCATTTTTATTTTTACATACAAATCTTCTCTCTCCTGCTCACTCATCAGCTCCATTTGAATTTGTCATTAAATCCTTTGTCATGCATGCTGTGTACCCCTTTTCCCTGGGTGCCCGATGCAATCATTTTCTAGTTCTTGTTTTTTGTACTTATCCTGGATTATTTTCCCAACTTGTTTTAATCATGGCAAATGGTGAAACATTTTACCTGAAGGTAAAATCAGTAACTGAAGCAATGTTTCCCATCTCACTGCATGGCTGATGTAAACTTGTCTTCTCATCAGACCTTAATCAGTTGATCAGATGTTTGACCCTGATTGCTGTTGCCTTCTTAATGGATAGTGAAAAAAACTGATTCCAAAAAAGTTACTGTTAAACTTTTTTGTTGTAAGTTTAGTGATGCATCTTTAGTAAAGTATTTAGCTGATGTTCATAATTAATTTTATTCACAGAGGTGACTTATTGTACAAACACCATTGTTTGTCACCAAAATGTCACACTGCTTAATTTTACATTGGATTTTTTACCATCATTGCTGTTTGGCATCTCTATATTTCTCCACAGCTATAAACCAGAAAAATTAAAGGACAGCTTCCTTTATAAATATGAAAACTTATTGGATCATGCATAAAACACAGCATGGGCTTATTAATGGTTCTGTTTGATGAGAGGAGATGCTTGAAGAACTTAATTACTTCCTCTTATTAACACAACATGGAAATAAGCTTTTCATGAGCTTTGATAATGCATGGCAGCTGATTTATTTATTTGTTTTCTCACAGAGGACATTTAGGAACCCATACATTTATGAGATTACAAGTTTATTCAAAGTTAAAGAAGTGGGGATGAGACGTTAAGTATATAGAAATGTTGAGTCACATCTGAGGAGTCTCACTTTTGGTGAATCATATGAAGGAGACTTAAGCCCTGTTCACACTATGTCATTTTTAAGTGGAACTGTAGCTTTTCTGCTGCGGTTCAGCTGTTCGTTTGCATGCCAACATCCCTTGTTCTCTCTTAAAACAGCCACTCAGGAGTACAAGCCAGTGTATCGCTTGTGCCTGTCCCAAGTCCAGTTTAATAGTGAGGGTTATGTCAGGAAGGGCATCCCACGTAAAACACTTTAGCCAAAACTGATATGAGAGTTCATCTACATGACACCATACCAGATCAGTCGAAGTCCGGTTTAACAAATGCAGGCACCGGTGCTGTTGACAAACAGGGTGCCGGCAGAAATTGTGCTACTGTTGGTCAAAGACCACAAGGAGGGAAATGTGTCATGAGACAGAGGGAGAAGAGGAAAGTCAAGAATGTAGGACTGAGGGTGACAACTCTAAATGTGGGGACAAAACAGGCAAAGGTAGAGAGCTGGCTGACATGATGCAGAGAAGGAAGGTAGATGTTTGCATCCAAGAGGCTAAGTGGAAGGGCAGCAAGACTTGCAGCATTGGAGTAGTGTTTAAGCGATTTTATCATGGTATGGATAGAAACAGAAATGGAGTAGGGGTGGTCCTGCAGAAAGAGTTGACAAATAATGTAGTAGAGGTACAAAGAGTGTCAGATAGGGTGGTGTCTGAAGGTAGAAGTAGAAGGTCTGATGCTAAATTCAAGTCCAATGTCTGAGTCCATGTTAATATCATTAACTTTCACCAGTGCTGTTTTTGCACAGTGGCAAGCTCTAAACCCGCAAACAGATAATTTATATTCAGATGCTCCAACAATTGTAATGATTGCGGATATACTCAGATATAAGAACCGATGAGAACAGAGACCAAGACTCAGATTTAATTCACAGTGTTTATTTACAAGTGATAAATTATGCAACAAGCCAGGGAGGATGCTGGAACCCTGAAGAGAAAAGAGATTATTAGTGTTCTTGTAGTCAAGGGTGATAATGTTATTGCTGATCTTTCTTACGATGGAGGTTGGGGTCAGACGTGGGGAGGGCTGACCATAATGGTTCAAGGCAAATGAGGCGTACGTCTGAATGATGGCAGGCATTAGGCAAGTAGTAAGAAGATGTGGAGGGTGCTGACGAGGCACACAGGATATTGAGGCCCATCGAGGAGGATCCAGGAAACAGGAGGACAAAAAGGGTTAATCACAGGAGGCACAGAGCAAATACAAAGTCATTAATATTTGGTTTTAGACATGTGATAAACGCTATAACAAGACGAACTCACACAAAAGTAGATTTGTAACTATTTTTATTTTTTAAATGAATGTAAGCTTGGGTATGTCTATAATTGACCAGGACTTCTGAAACATCTTTAGAAGTCATTAGTACAGCTTTAATTACAGCAACCTCAAAATCATTTGGTGCATAACCATTCATTTATGACAGACTAAGCAGATCCAAAATGGGGATGATAATCATGAGAAACATGTTTCTGAACAGTCTGGTTGGGACGGTACCAAACAAATTTGTTGGTGGTTTGTATGAAGCTTTGTTGACAAATTGGATAACTCAACAGGACTAAAACTGTCAGAACACTGAAGCTCTTTCATTTGGTAGAGAATCAGAGGCAATTAGGTGTTGTACAAAAGTGAAGTGGTTAGAGCTATCACATATTGATGATAAGGTCACAAGAACACCACCTGGTCTGGGGTCTTTTCTGGTGGAGGTTGCATGTTCTCCTTGGGCACACCAGGATTTCCTCAGGGTACTCCAGTTTTCATTCCACAGACCTGAAAATGCATGTTATGTTAATTGATAACTCTAAATTGTCACCAGGTGTGGAAGAGAGTGTTCATAGTTGTTTGTCTTGTTTGTTTTTATGTGGCCCTGTGATGGACTTGTGACCTGTCTAGGGTGTACCCTGCCTTTTATACAATTACTGCTGGAAATAGACGGAGAAGTGGGTAAAGAAAATGGATGGATGGATTAAAAGGGATGATGAGGATGAGAGGGGCGATAAACAGGTAGGAATGAAGGATGTGTTGTATGGATGAGATAAGAAAAGATAAGTAAAGGGATGGGAGGCTGGGTGCCAAGAGACAAACTGTGCTGGAAGGGTGAGCTGACTATTAAGAGGCTTGTGAAGTCTTAAGAGTTGTGGCCCTGCTCCCAAACATTTGTTAGCATGGTAACTCTATTTTTACCTGCATGATAGGGGAAAAAAGTTGAGTGACACAGCACTAACTCATGGGAAATCAATATATTGCCCTTCATTGTAGAATTTATACAAGAGCTAAATGGTTACCAGTAGTTAGTTTTTTTTTTTTTTTAACAGCAATAGGAGCTTGTGTTTCAAATAGGAATGCACCGATCCACATTTCTCACTTCCAATCCCGATGCTCTAAAACTGGGTATCAACTGATACTGGTACTTTTCCGATTCAATACCGTTCAGGTATACAAATCTGTATAATGAAGCTTTTGAACTGAGAATAGTTATTTCAACATGGTGTGAGACATCCAATGAAAACTCTCTGAGCCTTACCACAGGAACCTCACAAACTTTAACAGCAAACAGAAGGCAGCCAAGCAGGTCTTCACCACACATGTCCTTCTTACTCATGGTTCAGTTGGAAAAACTACAAAAAACGCTAAGCATGATGGGAAAGACAACACAGCCACTCCCCTTAACCAGTAAGGCAGTGGATTTTGTTGTCGTTCCCATAATTTGTTGTATAAAGCACGTTGTACGTTGTACGTTGTGTCTTTCCCATAATTTATTTGTTGTATAACACAATCATTGTTCCACACTTAATCTATTGTATTGATGTGTGGGGGATTGCGTGTAAAACAATCACAAAGCCTATTTTTGTATTACAGAAAAGAGCTGTAAGAATTATCACTAGAAAACATTACCGTCATCCATCAAGTACATTATTTTATCAACTGAAATTATTGAAGTTCCATGATTTGGTAGACTATAATATTTTATCAGTTAGGTATTCCCCGATTTACGAGCGAGATCCGTTACAACGAGGCGCTCGTAAACCGGAAATCTCGTAATTTGGAACGGTTGCCATGTCTCTCGTAAGTCCGAAATTTCGCTCGTAAATTGGAACGGTTTCGCTAGCGCGACTAAAAACACTCTATTTTCATCCAAAAACTGCTTATGAGTGCATAAAAATGATCGGAAACGTGTGTCCATATGCTTAGCTAACTAACTGTGGTGAAAAAACACATGAAAACTCAGTATTTTTTGCGTTTTTTCCAAAAATTCGCCAGCTCGTAAGTCTGGAACCTCGTAGATCAGAGCGCTCGTAATTCGAGGGACTACCTGTATAGGGCTCAAAATAATGCATTACCTTTAAATATCCAAATGCATTTTGTTAAAAGACGAACTTGTTATAATCTTAAGGGGACAGAGATGTTTGTAAAACCACAATTCAGAACTAGTTTGAAGGGACGTTCTACCTCAATCCAGGGAATTAGATTATGGAATGGCTTGGAGAATGTAGTTAAAAATGCCAAGTCAATGTTTACATTTAACACTAGGAATACCAGAATATTCAGATGAGTACTACACTTACCAGAGACTGTAAAATGACAGATTGATGGATTTGCATTCCATTAGGTTTGTTTGACCCCCTGGGGCTGAAGTCTTTTGTGTGCTCAAAACATCCCCCCAGTAGCCAAAACAAAACATCTCCCCCATATTCCAACAACAACATTCCTTCTGCAGGTTCAAAGTGCAGCTTTTTACAACACAGACCAAACTTTTGGAGATGTTGATGACTCTTTGCAAATGTCAACGCTAGAAACTTCAGTTTATTTTATAGATATACGTTTTATACTTTTTATACTACTATGCAAAAACTCAGGACAGTATTACACTTTTATTATTTCATTTTATGCTTATGTTCATTGGGTGTTTGGTGTTTTAGGGGTGTTTGGTGTTTCAGTGTTGGTGTAAATTTTCATACTTTTATACTATTATGAAAAAACTCAGGACAGTGTTACACTTTTTTTACTATTTTATGCTTATGTTTATTAAATGTTTTAGTGTTTAGTGTTTAGATGGTTACTGTTGCACCGAGGGACTGAGAGAAACGCAATTTCGGTCCTGTGTATGTCCTGTACATACAGGTAGTCCCCGATTTACGAGCGAGATCCGTTACAACGAGGCGCTCGTAAACCGGAAATCTCGTAATTTGGAACGGCCGCCACGCTTCTCGTAAGTCCGGAATTTCGCTCGTAAATTGGAACGGTTTTGCTAGCGCGACTACGAACACTCGTTTTTCATCGAAAAACTGCTTATGAGTGCATAAAAATGATCGGAAACGTGTGTCCACATGTTTAGCTAACGAACTGTGGTGAAAAAACACAGGAAAACTCAGTATTTTTTGCGTTTTTTCCAATAATTCGCCAGCTCGTAAGTCCGGAACCTCGTAGATCAGAGCGCTCGTAAATGGGGACTACCTGTATTGTAGTTCTGACAATAAAGTTGACTTTGACTTTGACTTTGACTGCCTCTAAGCGAGCAGGTCCCCGGTTCAAATCCTGGTCCGGGGGCCTTTCTGGGTGGAGTTTGCATGTTCTCTCCGTGCATGCGTGGGTTTTCTCCGGGTGCTCCGGTTTCCTCCCACAGTCCAAAAACATGCATGTTAGGCTGATTGTTAACTCTAAATTGACCCTAGGTGTGAGTGAGACAGGTCCCTCTTGTAAATGAGTCCCCGTGGCTCAACGAGTCCAGCCTGTATAAATAAAGGTTGAATGAATGAATGAACAAACTGATATGGAGAGAACACAAATTCTGTAAGAATAAAAATAC
>JBBPBX010033945.1:19767-32939 GCA_038048925.1 Garcialebias charrua
CGTTGTGAATCAAGTGGCCCATGGTGGCAGTGGCAGTGGGGTTATGGTATGGGCAGGCGTATGTTTTGGACAACAAACACAGGTGGATTTTATTGATTGCATTTTGAATGCACAAGGACACTATAACAAGATCCTGAGGTCCTTTGTTGTGCCATTAATTCACTTCATGTTGCAGTATGACAATGAATGGTCCCATGTTGCAAGAATCTCTACACAATTCCTGGAAGCTGAAAACATTCCAATTCTTGCATGGCCAGCCTACCCACCAGACATATGCATGAATTATTATATGTACTTGATCAATATGGAAATGTTGGCTATCACTGAAACCAATATTGAGAGGGGTACAGTATACTTATTGCCGATAACCAATATAATGGCTGAATTTTTTTTAGTTTGTCCACCCCCAAGAATCTAAGTACTGGTCAAAGTCAAAGTCAAAGTCAACAGCTACTGTTTTAACACTTGACGTCTTGAAACAGTCTTCCTAACATGCATTCACATTTTCTGTCCTCCACTATACACCATAAAGTTATCAAGTGTGTTACAAAAATATAAATTAAACACGGAAACGGCCTTCCCTGTTCCTTGTTTAAACAGTCAGTCACATACGGTGAAGGTCTAATTAGTATTGACTGCAGCTGAGTTTTTTTTGTTTTGTTCTTTGCAGAAAAGTAAAGATTTCAGCCAAACCATGCATTTCATTGAGGACAACAAAGATAGCATTACTAACATTTGATATATATTTAATGCTATGTTAGATTTGTTGTTCTGGATTCAGTTTTATAAGACAATAGCCTATGATAGATTATATAAAGCGTACCTTAAGAGGCACATAGCTCATGACAAGCAGTTTGGAGGTTTGAAGAGAATTTATTATTGTTGAGTTTTATTTTATTTTACAAATCAGTTAAAATAATACCATGCTCTGTTCATCACAATACGCTACACAATATTGCTCCAAGCTTAAGCTGTGCTTAAAGTGAAAGTGAAACTTAAAGTACATGACCATGATTTGAAACTAGACTTCATGTGCCCTCTGCTGGATACAGATACAATTACGTTTTTTGCATATAAGTACACGGCTGGTTCAGAGTGTTTCTATCAGTCCATAAAGGGACAATTATCACAGATACCAATATGCCCCAAAACGTCTATGCCGGCCTAAAATATCAGCCCCACTGATTTATTTATTTTTAATCTTTTATTTTTCTTTTATTTCTCTATAGGAACGCTTTTTAATCTTTTAATTTATTTTTATTTTTCTTTATTTTTCTTTCCTTTTTATACACATATATGGATCTTACATTGTGTCTGAAATAAAGAAACTACTACTATTATTGGTTGGGCTCTAGTGTATACAGTGGCGGTCTGATTGTTGGGAGTGCCGGGACATTTCCCGGTGGCCTGGCCCACTCAGTGGTCACAGAGGGACTGGACTAATGGTACGTCCACACCTAACTGCAGGAGCCTCCAGTTTACATTCAAAGTCAATGGGGGACGCGCCTCCATGTGCGTATTGGCGTCGGGCGTCACGTCACTTGCGTGTTGAGCATGCTGGAAAGCGTTTTTCCGTGCACGTGAACCCGCGTCAGCCTCCAAAGCACGCCTCCAACATGCTGAAGATTTCGCCGTTCAAACATTCAAACGCCGTTCAACTCTCCCTGATTGGTTGATCAGGGAGAGTCGGGGGGAGAAGAGAGGGGGAGAGTCCCTATGTGACGCGGAAACGAGGGGGCGGGGGTATTGCGCAACTATGTGACGTATTGTTTGTGGGACACAGAAAAGACCCGCGAGGTCGTGTACTATGGAAGAGAAACTCATTGTAGCTGTGTGTTCACGACAATTCCTTCACGACCAGTCAAGTCTGCTCTACAGAGACAGAAATAAAAAGCTCCTTGCCTGGCGGAGTGCAGTGAGGAACTCGGTATACCGGTAAGCTCCTCCCACCCACCCCCACCGCCGCAGTTTTGCTTTCTGGTCCGGACACCACTGTGGGTCCAGTGCGTCCACTTGCGTGCGTGACGAGCTTTTTGGAAGTTGAAACGCTGTTTAGGTGTGGACGTACCATTAAGGCTCTGTTCTGTTTAGAGTTGCATTCAGGCCTAAAAAATCTGACCCGACCCCAGCCCAAAGCCAATTTTTCCGAACCCGACCCGATGTACAGTACTGTACAGTCACCAAGCACTTAGCCTATCCTAACACAGTTTTAAAGATGAAGTAGTGAGTTGAGTTGTCTCCCTTGAGCTAGCTCCCTTTATGTGAATGGAGCCTGCTGGGGAGGAGGGAGACAATTCAACTGACTCCTTAACCGTGTTAGGATAGGCTAAGTGCTTGGTGACTGTACAGTACTGTACTATACATTTATCTATTTATAAATAAATATATATACTGTACAGTATATTTTTAATAAATAGATAAATGTACAATACTGTACAGTCACCAATAGGGCTGGGCGATATATAGATGTTTTTAAAATATCGAGATTTTTTCTAAAGAGATACAAGACGAGACTATATTGTTTATATTGAGAATTATCCTCCTGCTGTCTGTTTTCTCCCACTCGCCCCCCTCCTTCTCCTTCACTGAACACAGACCCAGCCCCTCCTTCTTGCCTGCAGGAGGGCGGAGACTTTCAGCACAAGTAAACACGGCAGATATGAAGAGCTACGCTAGCTGCTGAGGGGGAAAAACAATGTTCTTTCTGAGCTAGTTTGGATTTAAATTGTCAGATGAGGGCAGAAAAAATATTTTTGTAGACGATGCTGAAAATAATCCCGACGAAAGGTCGGAACTACAAATCTTTTTCACCATTTAAACAGCGGCGTGGAGCATGAACCGTGAAACGGCAGAACCGAGAGTTTTTACAGCTGCTGCTTCCTTAAAACAAACCACGGGTCTGAGCTCATTTAGTCGTGCGTGCACCGCAGAGAGAGGTGGAGACATTGGTGGATCAGGGGTTTTTCATGTCGCTAAAGATACGGTCCTTAGTGGCTAACAAGATGGCTAACGCTTTAGCCGTCTTCTTCCACAGCTGAGACTGTCTTTTAGCGATATATGATAAACTGCTGATTTAATGTCTTCGCCTCTCGGTTCACGTTTCTGAGTGGAGGCTATCGTGTTTTTACACAAGGATTCAGTGCGACACTTTGTAGAGCAACTTAGAGAACGTCTTTATTTTTCGTGAACCCGGAAACAACCCCCTGACCCTTTCACAATAAAACCGGATACAGTATGTCAAATATATTGTACCACAGAGGCTCACATTTACTGCAGTTCACAAACACACTGACTAAAGTGAAAGCACCTTTCTATCTTATCAAGACACTCAAAGCTCTTTAAAACACAATCTGTGTCCTCATTTACCCATTCATACAGCACTCTACTAGAACTGTACAAAGAATAATCAGTACTTTATCACATTCATACACTGATGGGACACACATCAGAGGCAATGAGGGGTTCAGTGTTGCCCACTGCCCAGGAACACTTCAGCATGTGACTGCTGGTGGAATTGAACCCCCACCTCTCCCATTGGAGGAGACTGCTCTAGCCTCTCAGCCACAGCTGCCCTCAGCTGAAGAGGATTATTATTTAATAGGTGTAAATAAATGTCTAAAAAATAAAGTAATGTATGGTTCATTCATAAAATGGTTCATTTTTTAGACATTTATTTTGTAGAGTTACAGCTGTTTGTTAATAAATGTTGCTGTGTGACAACTGGGACAAAGCTTTGACTCAGAAATATATTTTTGTTATTCTTTTATGGAAAGAAAATTATATCGAGATATATATCGTACAGTATATCGCAATATATCACAACAATATTGAGATATGGATTTTTGTCCATATCGCCCAGCCCTAGTCACCAAGCACTTAGCCTATCCTAACACAGTTTTTGAAGATGAAGTAGTGAGTTGAGTTGTCTCCCTTTCACATAAAGGGAGCTAGCTCCCTTTATGTGAATGGAGCCTGCTGGGGAGGAGGGAGACAATTCAACTGACTCCTTAACTGTGTTAGGATAGGCTAAGTGCTTGGTGACTGTACAGTACTGTACTGTACATTTATCTATTTATAAATAAATAAATAAATATATATACTGTACAGTATATTTTTAATAAATAGATAAATGTACAGTACTGTACAGTCACCAAGCACTTAGCCTATCCTAACACAGTTTTTAAAGATGAAGGAGTGAGTGGAATTGTCTCCCTCCTCCATGCAGGCTCCATTCCCATAAAGGGAGCTAGCTCCCTTTATGTGAAAGGGAGACAATTAAACTCACTCCTTCATCTTTAAAAACTGTTAGGATAGGCTAAGTGCTTGGTGACTGTACAGTACTGTACATGTATTCATTTCTAAAAAAAAAAAAAAAATTATTATAATTTTTTTTAATGGTGATCCTACTTACGAATTTTTGACATACGAGCGCCTCATAGGGAAGGAACTCGCTCGTAAGTCGGGGACTACCTGTATAAGAGTTATTGTTTGTTAACAAGTCACCAAATGGATATTAACATACAAAATGATTATCCTGTTGTCCAGCTGAGCTTAACAGGACATATTTTACCTCTTTCAACTGGCTGGCCGCAGGGGCGGGGTGGGGGGTGTTTATGTGTCTTTTTTTCCCCATGCTACTGCAACTTCAGTGAGACCCGAGTGAGCCCGGGCAAGAACGGATTGTTTATTTTAAATAATCAAGTGCGACCCAAACTGAAATAGAGATGGCATGTCTGTGCCCGGGTCAGGGCCCGGCCCAACCTGACCCAAAATTCTGGTCGGGTCGGGCCATAATAATGTGCTTGATGGGTGGGCTGGGTCGGTGTCAGGTTTTTGATGTGGTTTTACAAACCACACAGCACAAAGAAAACTAAATAAGAATGCACAATATAAAACTGTGTTAATCTACTTGTTGAGGATCCGACCAGCTGAAACCCTTGTCTTGCATACATCTGTGCGTGGTGGTTCTTGAAGCACTGACTCAAGCTGCAGTCCACTCTTTGTGAATCTCCCCCACATTTTGGAATAGGTTTTGTTTCATCATCCTCTCCAGGGTGTGGTTATCCCTATTGCTTGTACACTTATTTCTACCACATCTTTTTGTGTCTTGCCCTCGTGTGCAAGGTGTCAATGGTCGTCTTTTGGACAACTGTCAAGTCAGTAGTCTTCCCCATGATTGTGTAGCCTACAGAACTTGTCTGAGAGACCATTTAAAGGTCAAATATATTAGTCTGTGTGTAATGAATGAATAGTTTCACTTTTTGAATGGAATTACTGAAATAAGTCAAATTTTTCAATTTTATGACCCGCACCTGTAAATGTATGATGTACAGATGAAAAAAAAGAGTACCGTATTTTCTGGACTATAGGTCGCAGTTTTTTGCTTAATTTGCATGCCCTGCGACTTATAGAGTCAGAGTCAGAGTCAGAGAGTCTTTATTGCCATTTGCACCGCATGTGGTACATGAGATGAAAACGAGATTATGTAGAGAGGTGAGACTTGTTTATGGATTTCCCCCCATATTTTTAGACCAATTTTTGGCTCAGATATGACCGTTTTTCATTTTGGCAAAAAAATGGTGCAATACCACTTTTGTCCGCTAGGGTCCACCATTCCCACCTCATGTGTCCGAAGGCAGCCTCCTCTGGTCAGACTTACTCTGTCGCAGCCCGGCCTCCTGTTCTGGAGCTCTGACACTTCCAGAGAGTCCACCGACCGTTCCCACTAGGGATGCACCGATAAATCGGCCCCGATTTCCTTAATTTGGGGGAATCGGTGATCGGCCGATCTTTAAATGAGAAGCCGATTTTTTCCACCGATCTCATCTGCCTTAGTAAAGGTTGTAAAATCCTGAAAATTTAGGGTGCATTTTGACCTTTTAACACCTGAAAATCGGGTATCGGCCAAAATCGGAATCGGCAGGTCAGATTTTCTAAAAATCGGTGATCGGTGATCGGCCAGAAAATTGAAATCGGTGCACCCCTAGTTCCCACCTCATGTGTCCGAAGGCAGCCTCCACTGGTCGGACTGACTCTGTCGCTGCCCGGCCTCCTGCTCTGGAGGTAACTACTGTTAGCTGTGTTTGTTAGCAAGATAAGTCAAGAACCACAGGACAGATTTTTTAGCAAACTTACAGAAAGTAATCACTGTATGGACATTTACAACTGACTAGCTTTATGAGATGTTTAGAGTTAAAATTCAATCTTTTAGCATTGTTGTTTGTTAGCGGTTAGCTACCGTAAACGGCTACTATTTGTCTAAATAACTCATGAACCACACCGCAGATTTTCGTTAAACCTACAGAAAGTAATTATTTGGTGTTCATTTACAAACTGTTAGCTGTTGGAGTTATTTGAGATAAAAGTTGATGTTTTATAGACGTAAACGTGTTGCGGCTAGCTTCAGTTTTTTTCCTGCTACTATTTGTCTAAATAGCTCATAAACCACACTGCACATTTTCTTTAAACCTACAGAAAGTAATTATTTGGTGTTCATTTACAAACTGTTAGCTGTTGGAGCCAAGATGGTGTAGTGGCTAAGGCTTTTGACTTGGGACCCGAAGGACGCGGGTTCGCGCCCCGGCCACTACACACCTTGGGGTGTCTATGAGTGCACACCTAATTCTCCAGCTCCCCGAGCGCTGACTACGGCTGCTCGCTGCACCACCTGGTGGTGGTTGGGTTAAAGGCAGAAGACCAATTTCGTCTGTCAAGTATGGGAAACATACACAGATGACAAATGTGACAAATTATTAATTATTATTGGAGTTATTTGAGATAAAATTTGATGTTTTATAGATGTAAACGTGTCGCGGCTAGCTTAGTTTTTTTTCCTGCTACTATTTATCTAAATAGCTCATAAACCACACCGCAGATTTTCTTTAAACCTACAGAAAGTAATTATTTTGTGTTCATTTACAAACTGTTAGCTGTTGTAGTTATTTGAGATAAAATTCTAAACGTGTCGCGGCTTGCTTCATTTTTTTCCCTGCTACTATTTGTCTAAATAGCTCATAAACCACACTGTGGATTTTCTTTAAACTTATAGAAAGTAATTATTTGGTGTTCATTTACAAACTGTTAGCTGTTGGAGTTGTTTGAGATAAAATTCGATTTATTTATAATTAATTTTCGTAGCGCACGCGATGGTTTGGAAGACGTCAAACCGAAACAATTTAAATCCAGCTGATTTGCCATTTCATGAATTTATTAAGGAACGGTTAAGCTCAGGAACCCCTGTGCTATAATGTCAACTATAATTTTTAGCAAACAAATAATTGTTTTTACCGTGTTAATCTTCTTAAAGCCTTGCTGTGTGCTCCTGTGGCAGACATTTGTAGCAGAGCTAAACACTCGGACCCCATTTCCGGGTTGTCTCAGCGGTGATGCGTCACGTCAGCGGTAGGTGACGCGTTACGTCGATGGTGACGTAGGTGCGACCTAACTGAAGGTGAGACCTGTTTATGGATTTTTCCAATTTATTGCCAATAATTGGACAAAACGATCTATAGAAGGGTGCAACCTATCAGGCAGAAAATACGGTACTCCCTTTTCAAAGGATTAAGAAAACCCCAAGTGTCCAATATTACAAACTCTTGCATAAAGGATTGAATAATTTTGGCTGCTTGAGAAGGTGTGGTTGGTCTAGGAGAGGAGCGATCTAATTTTGGGTAAAAAATTCACCACTTGCTTCTACCGAGGTCGGATGCTTCCCCTCCCACTCCGCTTTGCTTTGCTGCTCTGTCTGTCTGTGACAGACAGAGCAGAACAGATATGCTTGAGCCTCTCTTGCATATCTTCCGAACCATATTTATGGACTTATTTGGCCAGTTGGTCCCTCAACACAATTTGATAACATTTCTTCAAAGAGAAGACAGGCTGTAGGCGAGCCGATCTGCCCTGTTGGCACGAACACAGCTACAAAGTAGATATCTTATTGATTTGAAGACTTGATGACGTGTCTTTTCTCTGCTGTCATTTGTGGATTTTAAGGATGCATATTTAAAGGGATTGTGACATGATTTTTTTACTATTCATAAAACTGCTCAAAATATATATATTTTATCATTTAAATATGTTTGTTTTTGCAAACAAAATGATAAATCACTTTAATTTTGCTTTAAAAGTGATTTTGAACTTCAAGCCGTGTTTAATCATGGGAAATCCGATTACACTCGAACGCACCATATGTGATGTCACACTGGGNGTTTTTTCATAAAGAGCTGAACTTTTTAGCTGAAGTGTTAACGTGATTGATGTCTCGTAGCGAGAATCAGTAACTTTGAAGCCTGCACATAAACTACATTCAGACTTAGATCCAGATCTTTAAAAACTCACACAGTTTGTGTTATTGCTCTGGACCGACCTGAATCACCTGATGAAGTAGTTTTAATGCAGTTGTTGTTGTAGCGCAGTTTCAGCAACAGCTGCTGTTTCTTCGTTCTCGTTCGGGTGACGTCGTTTCCAGCGCGTTCACGTTAGACGTGTTGCTGCAGATCCAGTCTTGTGAAAACACGTCCACACAGCTTAGGATGTGCGCTCCTCAAGAAAGCCATTACGTTCCCAAACAGGAGACAGTACACAACATGCTAACGGCATTAACAGGAGAGGGCCCAGGTTGAGCGGCCCGTGGGGCAGAAAGAAGTTGTGAGAGTTTTTGATTAGCATCAAACATCATACCTCCAAGTTCTCTGAGGTTGGATTGGTTAGTTAGTTGTTGGGAAGCCATCTGTTGTAGTCTGGATTCAAATAAGTCCAGTCATGAAGTCTGGGGGTCCGTAGCCCTCTGAGAAGGTTCTCCCCCAGTCGCGTTCTGGGTCTGTTTGTTTGGCTGAAGCATTTCTGTCAAGGTAGCAATATCAACCCAGATGAACGGATGGAGGTATATTGATATCCAAACTTCGAAGTTCAGCACAGGAGGTCCACAGAGCAGCCAGGAGTCCAAGACGTTTGGCACAGATGGACCAGGGTCATAAAGTAGGTATGCTTCAGCACTGAATGAAGCCAGCCAGCAGTCTTAAGTAGTCCTGGTGGTGATTAGTGGAGATGGCCGACAGCTGTGACTCCTTAACTCAACCTCAGGAAATCTGTAGCAAAACAGGAAACCCCACAAGTCCACCCCTCTTCCATTTCTCTTTCTATCCACACCATGGTAAAACAATTTAAACCCTACTCCAATGCTGTGAGCATTGCTTCACTTCCGCTTGGTCTCTTGGACACATAAAACATCAACCTTTCTTCTCTGCATCATGTCAGCTAGCTACGTTTACCTTTGCCTGTCATTGTCTCCACATTTAGTTTCCACCCTCAGTCCTACATTCTTGACTTTCCTCTTCCCTATCTGTCTTTCTATCCTCAGGGTCTTCGACTAACAGTAGCACAATTTCTGCTGGCACCTTGTTTGTCAACAGAGCTGGTGGCGGTTGTTTTTAACCCACGCATTGACCGATCCAATATAACATCACTTAGATGAACTCACAAGTTCCATCCGTCCGTCCATCCAGCCATCCATTATCTTCCACCTATTCCAAAGTCGAGTTGCGGGAGCAACAGCTTGAGCAGGGAGGCCCAGGCATCTCTTTCCACAGCTAGCTCTTCTGGGAGGATTACAAGGTGTTCCCAGGCCAACCGAGAGATGTAGTCTCTCCAGCGTGTCCTGTGTCTTCCCCAGGGTCTCCCTCCAGTCGGACATGCCCGAAGCACGTGCCCAGGAAGCATCCTTACCAGATGTCCGAACCACCTCAACTGGCTCCTCTTGATGTGGAGGCGCAGTGGTTCTACTTTGACTCTATCCCAGATAACTGAACTTCAAACCCTATTTTGAAGGGAGACTTCAGCTACCCTGTGGAGGAAACTCATTTCAACCTCCTATACCCGTGATCTCATTTGTTCAGTCACTACCCAGACTTCATGACCATAGGTGAGGGTAGGAACATAGACTACTGGTAAACAGAGAGCTTTGCCTTACAACTCAGCTCCCTCTTCACCAAAACAGACCAGCACAGAGTCAGCAATATTGAAGATACTGCACCAATTTGTCTGTCAATCTCACGCTCCATTCTTCCCTCACTCATGAATAAAACCCTGAGATACTTGAACTATGCCGCTTGAGGCAGAATCTCACCCTTGACCCGAATACTGTAGATCAATCCACCCTTTTCCAACTAAGGACCATGGGCTCAGACTTGGAGGTGATCATTCTTATCACGGCCACTTCACACTTGACTGCGAACTGCTCCAATGAGAGCTGAAGATGACAATGATGCCAACAGGATCACATCATCTGCAAATAAGATAAGATAGGATAGAACTTTATTGATCCTGCAGGAAATTGTTGTGCCAGAGTTTCAGTACAAAGGAATACACACAAGGAATCACACAAGATATTTAAAAAAAAAAAAAACAGAATTAAAAACAAAAAACAAACATAGAATATAAAAATACCAGCGAATGTAAAAAATTCCAACAATTACAGTCTAAAACATGTCAGGGGCAGAGAGAAACATTAATGTGTTTATTGTAGTTCAGGATTAATTTAATTTTTACATGTGTAGAAAGGGTGAGGTAGTTGAAAAGTTTGATATCTACAGGGAGGAAAGACTTCCTGTGGGGTTCTGTGGAGCACCTCGGTGGTCTCAGTGTGTGACTGAAGGTGGTGCGGTAAGAGTCTAGTGTGGTATGCAGGGAAATAGCAGAGCATGATACCTGATGCCACTGAAACAGATTCCCTCTGCCCCCTGGCTGCACCAAGAAATGCTGTCTATGAAAGATATGAACAGAATCTGTCACAACGGGCAGCATTGTCGAAGTCCAACTCCCACCCTGTAGTCGTCCGACTTACCGGCAATGCAAACTGAGCTCTCTCACAATTGTATAGGAACTGAACAGCCTGTAAGAACGGGTCCCCGCCCACTCCCATACTCACTGAGCATCCCTCACAGTGTACCTCGAAAAGCACGGTCACAAGCCTTCTCCAAGTCCACAAACACATGTAGACTAGATGGGCAAACTCGTATGACCCCTCAAGGACCCTAGTGAGGGTAAAGAGCTCATCCAGTGTTTCACTGCCAGGATGGAATCCACATTGTTCCTCCTGGATCTGAGGGTTGACCAATAATCAGACTCACTTCTCCAGTACTCCTGAATAACCTTACCAGCGAGTCTAAGGAGAGTTATGCCCATATAATCAGAGTACACCCTCCAGTCCTCCTTTTTGAAGAGGGGAACCACCACCCCAGTCTGCCAATCCAGTGGCACTGTGCGATGTTGCAAAGGTGCATCAACCAAGACAGCTGCACAACATCCAGAGCCTTAAGGAAATCAGGGCAAATCTCATGCACCCCCAGAGCCCTGCCACTGCAGAGCTTTTTAACTACAAAGTACATTGGTGACCTCAGCCACGGTTATAGACGGACCAACCCCGAAGTCTCCTGACTCCACTTCCTCCATGGAAACCGTGGTGGTGGTATTGAGAAAGTCAGAGAAGTATTCCTTCCACTTCCCAAAGACATCACTGGTTTAGGTCAACAGCATCCCACCTTTACTGAACACAGTGTTAGTAAAGAGTTGCTTTCCCCTCAGCCACCTAATGCTTTGCCAGAATCTCTTTGGAGCCGCCTGAGTCTCTATCAAAAGCCTCACTGAACTCCACCCACATCCAAGCTTTTGCTTCAGCAACAACCAAGGCTGCAGACTGCTTGGCCCTTCGGTACTCCTTAAGGCCCCGGCAGAGCTCTGCGTACGGCCTGTACGCCGCTCTACGCGCGTGTTCTATGCGCACGTGTTCACAAGCACAGCTCTGCGTTCGTTCTCACGTTAAAGCTGCAGTATGTAGCTTTTTTTATGAACATATTTCTTCACTCTGTCACTACCTCCTGACAGACTGATGTTAGCCAGGTAATCTCTGAAAAAAAAATTAAAAAAATATTGTCCCCTTGCTTCTCCAGGTGGTAAATAAGCATTTCTAAAAAGAAAAGGTGACCCGCCATTTTCCAGCCAATAAAAACAGAGTTTGTAACCAGCCAATAAAAACAGAGCTTGAATTTGAATCAGCCAATAAAAACAGAGCTTGAATTTGAAATTCAACAGACCACAAGGGGGCAGAGCCACATATGGCTCTGAGGGGGAGGGATCAGAATGCTTTGCCTGTTGAAAATATTTCTAACTGCTGCAGTTCTACAGAAACTGCATACTGAACCTTTAAATGCTCGCGTTTTCGCTCCAAATTCTTGTCATAATTTGAGCAGCTGCGTGCAGAGCGTTTACCTACGAGACAAACTGAGGTCGCTAATTGGTCATTTGCTGACACGCCTACTGAATTGATTGACAGGTCGGGTGGGGAAAAAAACGGGCACGAGCTGGCTGGCTGCAGCCGCGGTGTTCTAAACTTTACAGTACATGTTAATAAAAAGTTCTAAAAAATAAAAATAAAAACAGGGAGCGCTGGTCCTGCAGCCCACAGCCCACCAGGAAATCTGTAGAATGTCGCGCAGCCAGGTAGGACCCGGGTTTAATTCGCTCGTGACAAATTAATTCATTTCAGTCATGGAGTCAACGGAGGAGAAAGCGATCACTTGACTTTTGCCAAAAAACAAAAAAAGTCCAGATCAGGGATGAAGAAGGGGAATTTAATACATTTGTGTCACATACAAAACAGTCCGGCGCCGGCAGTTTATTGTGAGACAACGCACCTCGAGTACGCGGTCCTAAAATTTGAGCTTTGCGCGTTCGTGCCCTGCGGGGCTACGCTTGTGACTCTGCGTACGTACGGCGTACAGCGGCGTACTTCCTTACGCAGATCTATGCCAGGGCCTTTAGTAGCTGCCTCTGGAGTCCCACCAGCCAACAAGGATCGATGGGACTCTTTCTTCAGCTTGACAGCCTCCCTAATCTGGAGTGTCAATTCAATTCAGTTCATTTATGTAGCGCCAAATTTTTGTACAACAAAGTTGTCTCAGGGCATTTCACAGGAGTGTTTACCGGTACATACATAGAAAAGCCAATTAGTAAAGTTCTCTATCTAAGGAGGCCAGCAGACAAGTTGAATCTTGGCTTTGTTGCAGTCTCCCACAGAGTTTGAGGATGGCCACTGCGAGAAGCACTAACAACCTCGCGGCCACAGCTCAAAGCAGCTACCTCAACAATTGAGATGCAGAACATGGTCCACTCGGACT
>JBBPBX010033946.1:0-23576 GCA_038048925.1 Garcialebias charrua
CGGTTCATCTGTACCCAGGAATGAGTGCTTACTGCCTGGGTTGGGGACCTCCAGGGCGCGGACGGTTCATCTGTACCCAGGAATGAGTGCTTACTGCCTGGGTTGGGGACCTCCAGGGCGCGGACGGTTCATCTGTACCCAGGAATGAGTGCTTACTGCCTGGGTTGGGGACCTCCAGGGCGCGGACGGTTCATCTGTACCCAGGAATGAGTGCTTACTGCCTGGGTTGGGGACCTCCAGGGCGCGGACGGTTCATCTGTACCCAGGAATGAGTGCTTACTGCCTGGGTTGGGGACCTCCAGGGCGCGGACGGTTCATCTGTACCCAGGAATGAGTGCTTACTGCCTGGGTTGGGGACCTCCAGGGCGCGGACGGTTCATCTGTACCCAGGAATGAGTGCTTACTGCCTGGGTTGGGGACCTCCAGGGCGCGGACGGTTCATCTGTACCCAGGAATGAGTGCTTACTGCCTGGGTTGGGGACCTCCAGGGCGCGGACGGTTCATCTGTACCCAGGAATGAGTGCTTACTGCCTGGGTTGGGGACCTCCAGGGCGCGGACGGTTCATCTGTACCCAGGAATGAGTGCTTACTGCCTGGGTTGGGGACCTCCAGGGCGCGGACGGTTCATCTGTACCCAGGAATGAGTGCTTACTGCCTGGGTTGGGGACCTCCAGGGCGCGGACGGTTCATCTGTACCCAGGAATGAGTGCTTACTGCCTGGGTTGGGGACCTCCAGGGCGCGGACGGTTCATCTGTACCCAGGAATGAGTGCTTACTGCCTGGGTTGGGGACCTCCAGGGCGCGGACGGTTCATCTGTACCCAGGAATGAGTGCTTACTGCCTGGGTTGGGGACCTCCAGGGCGCGGACGGTTCATCTGTACCCAGGAATGAGTGCTTACTGCCTGGGTTGGGGACCTCCAGGGCGCGGACGGTTCATCTGTACCCAGGAATGAGTGCTTACTGCCTGGGTTGGGGACCTCCAGGGCGCGGACGGTTCATCTGTACCCAGGAATGAGTGCTTACTGCCTGGGTTGGGGACCTCCAGGGCGCGGACGGTTCATCTGTACCCAGGAATGAGTGCTTACTGCCTGGGTTGGGGACCTCCAGGGCGCGGACGGTTCATCTGTACCCAGGAATGAGTGCTTACTGCCTGGGTTGGGGACCTCCAGGGCGCGGACGGTTCATCTGTACCCAGGAATGAGTGCTTACTGCCTGGGTTGGGGACCTCCAGGGCGCGGACGGTTCATCTGTACCCAGGAATGAGTGCTTACTGCCTGGGTTGGGGACCTCCAGGGCGCGGACGGTTCATCTGTACCCAGGAATGAGTGCTTACTGCCTGGGTTGGGGACCTCCAGGGCGCGGACGGTTCATCTGTACCCAGGAATGAGTGCTTACTGCCTGGGTTGGGGACCTCCAGGGCGCGGACGGTTCATCTGTACCCAGGAATGAGTGCTTACTGCCTGGGTTGGGGACCTCCAGGGCGCGGACGGTTCATCTGTACCCAGGAATGAGTGCTTACTGCCTGGGTTGGGGACCTCCAGGGCGCGGACGGTTCATCTGTACCCAGGAATGAGTGCTTACTGCCTGGGTTGGGGACCTCCAGGGCGCGGACGGTTCATCTGTACCCAGGAATGAGTGCTTACTGCCTGGGTTGGGGACCTCCAGGGCGCGGACGGTTCATCTGTACCCAGGAATGAGTGCTTACTGCCTGGGTTGGGGACCTCCAGGGCGCGGACGGTTCATCTGTACCCAGGAATGAGTGCTTACTGCCTGGGTTGGGGACCTCCAGGGCGCGGACGGTTCATCTGTACCCAGGAATGAGTGCTTACTGCCTGGGTTGGGGACCTCCAGGGCGCGGACGGTTCATCTGTACCCAGGAATGAGTGCTTACTGCCTGGGTTGGGGACCTCCAGGGCGCGGACGGTTCATCTGTACCCAGGAATGAGTGCTTACTGCCTGGGTTGGGGACCTCCAGGGCGCGGACGGTTCATCTGTACCCAGGAATGAGTGCTTACTGCCTGGGTTGGGGACCTCCAGGGCGCGGACGGTTCATCTGTACCCAGGAATGAGTGCTTACTGCCTGGGTTGGGGACCTCCAGGGCGCGGACGGTTCATCTGTACCCAGGAATGAGTGCTTACTGCCTGGGTTGGGGACCTCCAGGGCGCGGACGGTTCATCTGTACCCAGGAATGAGTGCTTACTGCCTGGGTTGGGGACCTCCAGGGCGCGGACGGTTCATCTGTACCCAGGAATGAGTGCTTACTGCCTGGGTTGGGGACCTCCAGGGCGCGGACGGTTCATCTGTACCCAGGAATGAGTGCTTACTGCCTGGGTTGGGGACCTCCAGGGCGCGGACGGTTCATCTGTACCCAGGAATGAGTGCTTACTGCCTGGGTTGGGGACCTCCAGGGCGCGGACGGTTCATCTGTACCCAGGAATGAGTGCTTACTGCCTGGGTTGGGGACCTCCAGGGCGCGGACGGTTCATCTGTACCCAGGAATGAGTGCTTACTGCCTGGGTTGGGGACCTCCAGGGCGCGGACGGTTCATCTGTACCCAGGAATGAGTGCTTACTGCCTGGGTTGGGGACCTCCAGGGCGCGGACGGTTCATCTGTACCCAGGAATGAGTGCTTACTGCCTGGGTTGGGGACCTCCAGGGCGCGGACGGTTCATCTGTACCCAGGAATGAGTGCTTACTGCCTGGGTTGGGGACCTCCAGGGCGCGGACGGTTCATCTGTACCCAGGAATGAGTGCTTACTGCCTGGGTTGGGGACCTCCAGGGCGCGGACGGTTCATCTGTACCCAGGAATGAGTGCTTACTGCCTGGGTTGGGGACCTCCAGGGCGCGGACGGTTCATCTGTACCCAGGAATGAGTGCTTACTGCCTGGGTTGGGGACCTCCAGGGCGCGGACGGTTCATCTGTACCCAGGAATGAGTGCTTACTGCCTGGGTTGGGGACCTCCAGGGCGCGGACGGTTCATCTGTACCCAGGAATGAGTGCTTACTGCCTGGGTTGGGGACCTCCAGGGCGCGGACGGTTCATCTGTACCCAGGAATGAGTGCTTACTGCCTGGGTTGGGGACCTCCAGGGCGCGGACGGTTCATCTGTACCCAGGAATGAGTGCTTACTGCCTGGGTTGGGGACCTCCAGGGCGCGGACGGTTCATCTGTACCCAGGAATGAGTGCTTACTGCCTGGGTTGGGGACCTCCAGGGCGCGGACGGTTCATCTGTACCCAGGAATGAGTGCTTACTGCCTGGGTTGGGGACCTCCAGGGCGCGGACGGTTCATCTGTACCCAGGAATGAGTGCTTACTGCCTGGGTTGGGGACCTCCAGGGCGCGGACGGTTCATCTGTACCCAGGAATGAGTGCTTACTGCCTGGGTTGGGGACCTCCAGGGCGCGGACGGTTCATCTGTACCCAGGAATGAGTGCTTACTGCCTGGGTTGGGGACCTCCAGGGCGCGGACGGTTCATCCGTACCCAGGAATGAGTGCTTACTGCCTGGGTTGGGGACCTCCAGGGCGCGGACGGTTCATCCGTACCCAGGAATGAGTGCTTACTGCCTGGGTTGGGGACCTCCAGGGCGCGGACGGTTCATCCGTACCCAGGAATGAGTGCTTACTGCCTGGGTTGGGGACCTCCAGGGCGCGGACGGTTCATCCGTACCCAGGAATGAGTGCTTACTGCCTGGGTTGGGGACCTCCAGGGCGCGGACGGTTCATCCGTACCCAGGAATGAGTGCTTACTGCCTGGGTTGGGGACCTCCAGGGCGCGTACGGTTCATCTGTACCCAGGAATAAGTGCTTACCGGAGCCAAGATGGTGTAGTGGTTAGGGCGTTTGACTTGGGACCCGAAGGACGTGGGTTCGCGTCCCGGCCGCTACACATCTTGGGGTGTCTATGAGTGCACACCTATTTCTCCAGCTCCCCGAGCGCCTTCTATGGCTGCTCACTGCACCGCCTGGTAGGTGGTTGGGTTAAATGCAGAGACGAATTTCGTCTGTGTATGGGAAACATACGCAGATGACAAGATTAGACAATTATTATTATTATTATTATTTACTGCCTGGGTTGGGGACCTCCAGGGCGCGGACGGTTCATCTGTACCCAGGAATGAGTGCTTACTGCCTGGGTTGGGGACCTCCAGGGCGCGGACGGTTCATCTGTACCCAGGAATGAGTGCTTACTGCCTGGGTTGGGGACCTCCAGGGCGCGGACGGTTCATCTGTACCCAGGAATGAGTGCTTACTGCCTGGGTTGGGGACCTCCAGGGCGCGGACGGTTCATCTGTACCCAGGAATGAGTGCTTACTGCCTGGGTTGGGGACCTCCAGGGCGCGGACGGTTCATCTGTACCCAGGAATGAGTGCTTACTGCCTGGGTTGGGGACCTCCAGGGCGCGGACGGTTCATCTGTACCCAGGAATGAGTGCTTACTGCCTGGGTTGGGGACCTCCAGGGCGCGGACGGTTCATCTGTACCCAGGAATGAGTGCTTACTGCCTGGGTTGGGGACCTCCAGGGCGCGGACGGTTCATCTGTACCCAGGAATGAGTGCTTACTGCCTGGGTTGGGGACCTCCAGGGCGCGGACGGTTCATCTGTACCCAGGAATGAGTGCTTACTGCCTGGGTTGGGGACCTCCAGGGCGCGGACGGTTCATCTGTACCCAGGAATGAGTGCTTACTGCCTGGGTTGGGGACCTCCAGGGCGCGGACGGTTCATCTGTACCCAGGAATGAGTGCTTACTGCCTGGGTTGGGGACCTCCAGGGCGCGGACGGTTCATCTGTACCCAGGAATGAGTGCTTACTGCCTGGGTTGGGGACCTCCAGGGCGCGGACGGTTCATCTGTACCCAGGAATGAGTGCTTACTGCCTGGGTTGGGGACCTCCAGGGCGCGGACGGTTCATCTGTACCCAGGAATGAGTGCTTACTGCCTGGGTTGGGGACCTCCAGGGCGCGGACGGTTCATCTGTACCCAGGAATGAGTGCTTACTGCCTGGGTTGGGGACCTCCAGGGCGCGGACGGTTCATCTGTACCCAGGAATGAGTGCTTACTGCCTGGGTTGGGGACCTCCAGGGCGCGGACGGTTCATCTGTACCCAGGAATGAGTGCTTACTGCCTGGGTTGGGGACCTCCAGGGCGCGGACGGTTCATCTGTACCCAGGAATGAGTGCTTACTGCCTGGGTTGGGGACCTCCAGGGCGCGGACGGTTCATCTGTACCCAGGAATGAGTGCTTACTGCCTGGGTTGGGGACCTCCAGGGCGCGGACGGTTCATCTGTACCCAGGAATGAGTGCTTACTGCCTGGGTTGGGGACCTCCAGGGCGCGGACGGTTCATCTGTACCCAGGAATGAGTGCTTACTGCCTGGGTTGGGGACCTCCAGGGCGCGGACGGTTCATCTGTACCCAGGAATGAGTGCTTACTGCCTGGGTTGGGGACCTCCAGGGCGCGGACGGTTCATCTGTACCCAGGAATGAGTGCTTACTGCCTGGGTTGGGGACCTCCAGGGCGCGGACGGTTCATCTGTACCCAGGAATGAGTGCTTACTGCCTGGGTTGGGGACCTCCAGGGCGCGGACGGTTCATCTGTACCCAGGAATGAGTGCTTACTGCCTGGGTTGGGGACCTCCAGGGCGCGGACGGTTCATCTGTACCCAGGAATGAGTGCTTACTGCCTGGGTTGGGGACCTCCAGGGCGCGTACGGTTCATCTGTACCCAGGAATGAGTGCTTACTGCCTGGGTTGGGGACCTCCAGGGCGCGTACGGTTCATCTGTACCCAGGAATGAGTGCTTACTGCCTGGGTTGGGGACCTCCAGGGCGCGTACGGTTCATCTGTACCCAGGAATGAGTGCTTACTGCCTGGGTTGGGGACCTCCAGGGCGCGTACGGTTCATCTGTACCCAGGAATGAGTGCTTACTGCCTGGGTTGGGGACCTCCAGGGCGCGGACGGTTCATCTGTACCCAGGAATGAGTGCTTACTGCCTGGGTTGGGGACCTCCAGGGCGCGGACGGTTCATCTGTACCCAGGAATGAGTGCTTACTGCCTGGGTTGGGGACCTCCAGGGCGCGGACGGTTCATCTGTACCCAGGAATGAGTGCTTACTGCCTGGGTTGGGGACCTCCAGGGCGCGGACGGTTCATCTGTACCCAGGAATGAGTGCTTACTGCCTGGGTTGGGGACCTCCAGGGCGCGGACGGTTCATCTGTACCCAGGAATGAGTGCTTACTGCCTGGGTTGGGGACCTCCAGGGCGCGGACGGTTCATCTGTACCCAGGAATGAGTGCTTACTGCCTGGGTTGGGGACCTCCAGGGCGCGGACGGTTCATCTGTACCCAGGAATGAGTGCTTACTGCCTGGGTTGGGGACCTCCAGGGCGCGGACGGTTCATCTGTACCCAGGAATGAGTGCTTACTGCCTGGGTTGGGGACCTCCAGGGCGCGGACGGTTCATCTGTACCCAGGAATGAGTGCTTACTGCCTGGGTTGGGGACCTCCAGGGCGCGGACGGTTCATCTGTACCCAGGAATGAGTGCTTACTGCCTGGGTTGGGGACCTCCAGGGCGCGGACGGTTCATCTGTACCCAGGAATGAGTGCTTACTGCCTGGGTTGGGGACCTCCAGGGCGCGGACGGTTCATCTGTACCCAGGAATGAGTGCTTACTGCCTGGGTTGGGGACCTCCAGGGCGCGGACGGTTCATCTGTACCCAGGAATGAGTGCTTACTGCCTGGGTTGGGGACCTCCAGGGCGCGTACGGTTCATCTGTACCCAGGAATGAGTGCTTACTGCCTGGGTTGGGGACCTCCAGGGCGCGTACGGTTCATCTGTACCCAGGAATGAGTGCTTACTGCCTGGGTTGGGGACCTCCAGGGCGCGTACGGTTCATCTGTACCCAGGAATGAGTGCTTACTGCCTGGGTTGGGGACCTCCAGGGCGCGTACGGTTCATCTGTACCCAGGAATGAGTGCTTACTGCCTGGGTTGGGGACCTCCAGGGCGCGTACGGTTCATCTGTACCCAGGAATGAGTGCTTACTGCCTGGGTTGGGGACCTCCAGGGCGCGTACGGTTCATCTGTACCCAGGAATGAGTGCTTACTGCCTGGGTTGGGGACCTCCAGGGCGCGTACGGTTCATCTGTACCCAGGAATGAGTGCTTACTGCCTGGGTTGGGGACCTCCAGGGCGCGTACGGTTCATCTGTACCCAGGAATGAGTGCTTACTGCCTGGGTTGGGGACCTCCAGGGCGCGTACGGTTCATCTGTACCCAGGAATGAGTGCTTACTGCCTGGGTTGGGGACCTCCAGGGCGCGTACGGTTCATCTGTACCCAGGAATGAGTGCTTACTGCCTGGGTTGGGGACCTCCAGGGCGCGTACGGTTCATCTGTACCCAGGAATGAGTGCTTACTGCCTGGGTTGGGGACCTCCAGGGCGCGTACGGTTCATCTGTACCCAGGAATGAGTGCTTACTGCCTGGGTTGGGGACCTCCAGGGCGCGTACGGTTCATCTGTACCCAGGAATGAGTGCTTACTGCCTGGGTTGGGGACCTCCAGGGCGCGTACGGTTCATCTGTACCCAGGAATGAGTGCTTACTGCCTGGGTTGGGGACCTCCAGGGCGCGTACGGTTCATCTGTACCCAGGAATGAGTGCTTACTGCCTGGGTTGGGGACCTCCAGGGCGCGTACGGTTCATCTGTACCCAGGAATGAGTGCTTACTGCCTGGGTTGGGGACCTCCAGGGCGCGGACGGTTCATCTGTACCCAGGAATGAGTGCTTACTGCCTGGGTTGGGGACCTCCAGGGCGCGGACGGTTCATCTGTACCCAGGAATGAGTGCTTACTGCCTGGGTTGGGGACCTCCAGGGCGCGGACGGTTCATCTGTACCCAGGAATGAGTGCTTACTGCCTGGGTTGGGGACCTCCAGGGCGCGGACGGTTCATCTGTACCCAGGAATGAGTGCTTACTGCCTGGGTTGGGGACCTCCAGGGCGCGGACGGTTCATCTGTACCCAGGAATGAGTGCTTACTGCCTGGGTTGGGGACCTCCAGGGCGCGGACGGTTCATCTGTACCCAGGAATGAGTGCTTACTGCCTGGGTTGGGGACCTCCAGGGCGCGGACGGTTCATCTGTACCCAGGAATGAGTGCTTACTGCCTGGGTTGGGGACCTCCAGGGCGCGGACGGTTCATCTGTACCCAGGAATGAGTGCTTACTGCCTGGGTTGGGGACCTCCAGGGCGCGGACGGTTCATCTGTACCCAGGAATGAGTGCTTACTGCCTGGGTTGGGGACCTCCAGGGCGCGGACGGTTCATCTGTACCCAGGAATGAGTGCTTACTGCCTGGGTTGGGGACCTCCAGGGCGCGGACGGTTCATCTGTACCCAGGAATGAGTGCTTACTGCCTGGGTTGGGGACCTCCAGGGCGCGGACGGTTCATCTGTACCCAGGAATGAGTGCTTACTGCCTGGGTTGGGGACCTCCAGGGCGCGGACGGTTCATCTGTACCCAGGAATGAGTGCTTACTGCCTGGGTTGGGGACCTCCAGGGCGCGGACGGTTCATCTGTACCCAGGAATGAGTGCTTACTGCCTGGGTTGGGGACCTCCAGGGCGCGGACGGTTCATCTGTACCCAGGAATGAGTGCTTACTGCCTGGGTTGGGGACCTCCAGGGCGCGGACGGTTCATCTGTACCCAGGAATGAGTGCTTACTGCCTGGGTTGGGGACCTCCAGGGCGCGGACGGTTCATCTGTACCCAGGAATGAGTGCTTACTGCCTGGGTTGGGGACCTCCAGGGCGCGGACGGTTCATCTGTACCCAGGAATGAGTGCTTACTGCCTGGGTTGGGGACCTCCAGGGCGCGGACGGTTCATCTGTACCCAGGAATGAGTGCTTACTGCCTGGGTTGGGGACCTCCAGGGCGCGGACGGTTCATCTGTACCCAGGAATGAGTGCTTACTGCCTGGGTTGGGGACCTCCAGGGCGCGGACGGTTCATCTGTACCCAGGAATGAGTGCTTACTGCCTGGGTTGGGGACCTCCAGGGCGCGGACGGTTCATCTGTACCCAGGAATGAGTGCTTACTGCCTGGGTTGGGGACCTCCAGGGCGCGGACGGTTCATCTGTACCCAGGAATGAGTGCTTACTGCCTGGGTTGGGGACCTCCAGGGCGCGGACGGTTCATCTGTACCCAGGAATGAGTGCTTACTGCCTGGGTTGGGGACCTCCAGGGCGCGGACGGTTCATCTGTACCCAGGAATGAGTGCTTACTGCCTGGGTTGGGGACCTCCAGGGCGCGGACGGTTCATCTGTACCCAGGAATGAGTGCTTACTGCCTGGGTTGGGGACCTCCAGGGCGCGGACGGTTCATCTGTACCCAGGAATGAGTGCTTACTGCCTGGGTTGGGGACCTCCAGGGCGCGGACGGTTCATCTGTACCCAGGAATGAGTGCTTACTGCCTGGGTTGGGGACCTCCAGGGCGCGGACGGTTCATCTGTACCCAGGAATGAGTGCTTACTGCCTGGGTTGGGGACCTNTATATATATATATATACTGTATATAATTTAACTCTACTACTTACTACTTGTACTACTTACATTCCTCCTTTTTCACTTATCGCAGGTCTTCAGGGTACGGATCCCCCGCGATAAATGAGGGACTCCTGTATTCAAATATTTCATAACCAGAGACAACAATCCATGCCTATTTCAACCAGTGCTTGAGGGTGGTGGTATGAGCATAACAGTATTCCTGCAACAAACTGAGCTTGACAACGGATAACATCCTCGTGCAGAGTCCTCAGGGGGGAAAATAGAGATCTACGTTGTCAGATATTTTATCATGCTCTATCAGATTTTGCTCTCCCTTATCATGCCTCACACTCAATTAAACTTGGAATCTTGTCTCTGAACACATTATTCCTGTTTAAATTGGACAAGAGCTGTAAAAGTTTTTATTTCTTAACAAAATATAAAAAAATGATAATGTGAAGTGTAGAAATCTCTTCCAATCTAGCTGTGACTACTGATTGTAATTTGATACATTTCAAGTATATTTAACACCAACAAAAGTCTAGGAATTTCTCAATGCATTTTACTCCAAACAGGCATTTCATGAGGGCAACTTGCTTAAATGCTTTCATCATGCGCCATTTTTCAGTTGTGTCTTTATAGACAAGAATACTGTGATGCTGGATCTCCTCTCAGAAGTGAAAAAGCAAATATTGAATTTTAAAAGTATGCAAAGTATTATTTATATGCAAAGTAAAATGCAAAGTACAAAGTATTATTTATATGTAAAGTATATGCAAAATATTATTTATATGCAAAGTATAATGCAAAGTATTATTTATATGTACTGTATTGGGTGGAGGCTTTATTTAAGTCCACTAGGCTTCTGCCTCTCCGTGTTAGGACCACACTCGCCCAGCACACACTTTTTGCCCCACTCCCCTCAGGAAGGAGGTTGAGGAGCATTAAGTGTAGAACCACTACACTGAGGAACAGCTTCTACCCTGAGGCTGTTAGACTCATGAATATCATGTTGCTGTTGATGTTTCATGTTGCTGCTGATCTGTTTCATGTTGCTGCTGATCTGTTTCATGTTGCTGCTGATCTGTTTCATGTTGCTGCTGATCTGTTTCATGTTGCTGCTGATCTGTTTCATGTTGCTGCTGATCTGTTTCATGTTGCTGCTGATCTGTTTCATGTTGCTGCTGATCTGTTTCATGTTGCTGCTGATCTGTTTCATGTTGCTGCTGATCTGTTTCATGTTGCTGCTGATCTGTTTCATGTTGCTGCTGATCTGTTTCATGTTGCTGCTGATCTGTTTCATGTTGCTGCTGATCTGTTTCATGTTGCTGCTGATCTGTTTCATGTTGCTGCTGATCTGTTTCATGTTGCTGCTGATCTGTTTCATGTTGCTGCTGATCTGTTTCATGTTGCTGCTGATCTGTTTCATGTTGCTGCTGATCTGTTTCATGTTGCTGCTGATCTGTTTCATGTTGCTGCTGATCTGTTTCATGTTGCTGCTGATCTGTTTCATGTTGCTGCTGATCTGTTTCATGTTGCTGCTGATCTGTTTCATGTTGCTGCTGATCTGTTTCATGTTGCTGCTGATCTGTTTCATGTTGCTGCTGATCTGTTTCATGTTGCTGCTGATCTGTTTCATGTTGCTGCTGATCTGTTTCATGTTGCTGCTGATCTGTTTCATGTTGCTGCTGATCTGTTTCATGTTGCTGCTGATCTGTTTCATGTTGCTGCTGATCTGTTTCATGTTGCTGCTGATCTGTTTCATGTTGCTGCTGATCTGTTTCATGTTGCTGCTGATCTGTTTCATGTTGCTGCTGATCTGTTTCATGTTGCTGCTGATCTGTTTCATGTTGCTGCTGATCTGTTTCATGTTGCTGCTGATCTGTTTCATGTTGCTGCTGATCTGTTTCATGTTGCTGCTGATCTGTTTCATGTTGCTGCTGATCTGTTTCATGTTGCTGCTGATCTGTTTCATGTTGCTGCTGATCTGTTTCATGTTGCTGCTGATCTGTTTCATGTTGCTGCTGATCTGTTTCATGTTGCTGCTGATCTGTTTCATGTTGCTGCTGATCTGTTTCATGTTGCTGCTGATCTGTTTCATGTTGCTGCTGATCTGTTTCATGTTGCTGCTGATCTGTTTCATGTTGCTGCTGATCTGTTTCATGTTGCTGCTGATCTGTTTCATGTTGCTGCTGATCTGTTTCATGTTGCTGCTGATCTGTTTCATGTTGCTGCTGATCTGTTTCATGTTGCTGCTGATCTGTTTCATGTTGCTGCTGATCTGTTTCATGTTGCTGCTGATCTGTTTCATGTTGCTGCTGATCTGTTTCATGTTGCTGCTGATCTGTTTCATGTTGCTGCTGATCTGTTTCATGTTGCTGCTGATCTGTTTCATGTTGCTGCTGATCTGTTTCATGTTGCTGCTGATCTGTTTCATGTTGCTGCTGATCTGTTTCATGTTGCTGCTGATCTGTTTCATGTTGCTGCTGATCTGTTTCATGTTGCTGCTGATCTGTTTCATGTTGCTGCTGATCTGTTTCATGTTGCTGCTGATCTGTTTCATGTTGCTGCTGATCTGTTTCATGTTGCTGCTGATCTGTTTCATGTTGCTGCTGATCTGTTTCATGTTGCTGCTGATCTGTTTCATGTTGCTGCTGATCTGTTTCATGTTGCTGCTGATCTGTTTCATGTTGCTGCTGATCTGTTTCATGTTGCTGCTGATCTGTTTCATGTTGCTGCTGATCTGTTTCATGTTGCTGCTGATCTGTTTCATGTTGCTGCTGATCTGTTTCATGTTGCTGCTGATCTGTTTCATGTTGCTGCTGATCTGTTTCATGTTGCTGCTGATCTGTTTCATGTTGCTGCTGATCTGTTTCATGTTGCTGCTGATCTGTTTCATGTTGCTGCTGATCTGTTTCATGTTGCTGCTGATCTGTTTCATGTTGCTGCTGATCTGTTTCATGTTGCTGCTGATCTGTTTCATGTTGCTGCTGATCTGTTTCATGTTGCTGCTGATCTGTTTCATGTTGCTGCTGATCTGTTTCATGTTGCTGCTGATCTGTTTCATGTTGCTGCTGATCTGTTTCATGTTGCTGCTGATCTGTTTCATGTTGCTGCTGATCTGTTTCATGTTGCTGCTGATCTGTTTCATGTTTGTGTTAATTCGTGCCTATCTGCTCATACAGACTCATGTTCGTGCTGCTGTTTGGTGTAATGTTTTCTATGATATTAGTGCTTAGTGTGTTTTTAGTTGATGTTTTTCTTAGTTATGTCCTATATGTTATTACTGTTTTTCTCTTACAATTTGTTGTTGGATGTAACTGGGACCCAGTGTACATAATCTCGTTTCATTACATGTAAATGGTAAATGGAGCTTATTTATATAGCGCTTTCCAGCCCCCTGTGAGGAGCCCCAAAGCGCTTTACAATACCAGCCATCCACCCATTCATTCAGACATTCATACACCACATGTGGTGCGAATGAGAATAAAGAAACTCTGATTCTCTGAGTTGTAGAAGATAACATGTTTCTTCCTATCAAATTAATTTTTTTTTTACATAAAGTAAAAAATATATGTAGAGTCTATGGCATCAAATGGGATCCTTAGTAGATGGGTGTGGGTTTGATTTTTTCTGCTCGTCAGACAGGCCCCTCCCTCTCGCTTTTCAAATCCAGTTAAAAAAAAAACACTACTTTTCCATAGCTTTCAACACCAGATGATCTGTGTTTGAACCTGTTTGCTTCACACAGGTTAGTCGTTATATTTATTATCTGCAATGTTTTTATGTCTATATTCTGATTTTACTTCAATTTGTATGTTGCTTATGTGTTGCCTGTTTTTTATATGTTTGTACAGCACTTTGGTTGGTCTTGTTGCTGTTTTAAGTGCTCTATAAATAAAATGGTCTGGTATGGTAAGAATATGAGAAACCCTTTAAACTTTGGATTAGGGAGCTTCAGTTACATTCTTTGGAAAGATGCTTTGTTCTGTTTACCTAGCAGTAATATTCATTTTCTGCAAGCTTACGAACGACGGATTCCCAGCTTCTCTGCAGTCGTATCAAACTTACCCATTTTTCGAGCCAAACTAAAAGTTGGTCCCTCTTCTTATCAAATTTAGTGATCAGTGGACTCAGAGAGCCATACAGGACCATCTGAAAAATGTTTTTGGTCCAGGACTGCCGGCTTCCATTCCATCGGTCACTCTGAGTGCAGCCTGCTGGCCATGTGACCCCTCGAGTGGGGGAGTCGTCCCAAGGTACGACATATTTTTTTTTTCCCCTCTGGACCCCAATCAATCTTTTCATCCAGAGCTCTGTGGTTCTGCCAGTTCTGATCAGGATCACTGTGTGGTATTGAGCCAGCTTTCTGCTGGACTGGCTCCTCGTGGTGTCTGCTGTTGGTTGTGGGGGAAGTTGACGAGAACAGAGAAAGTCTCATTGTCAGCGGACAGCTTGTTACCCTTCATCGAAGGACCGTCCACTTCTGTGGGAATTGTTGTTGGCTGCGCAAGGGTCTGACAGAACTGGACCAGAACAGAACCAAGCCAAGGATGACTTCTGCTGGGAAGCGCCGATGAGGAGCTGCTTGAGAGAAGCCTGGAGTTCTACATCGGAGTTCTGCTGGTCTTCCATCTAAACTCACCTGGATAATTTGGATCCATTGGTCTACCTATTCAGAGCTGGTCAGCTGAAGGTTTTATTTTGTATCACACTGTTGACCTCTGTGGATCTGAACCGAGCTAGGAACATGCCTTTCATTTCGGGAGGACTTTCTGGCAGCTCACTCTGCTATTTTCTGCGAATGACCTGTTTCTGTCTCTTGGTTCTGGACCCAGCTTCTGTTCAGCATGGGAGCAGCTGGAGTGATTCATCTTTACAGGGATGCTGGAGCTCCCCTCAGCCTAACTTGAGCTACTGTTGAACCACCTTGTCTGACTTCTTTGACCATTTGATCTGTGATGCTGTCTGGTCTGAGACTTTTCTGTACCATTCAAATTATTTCCATAATTTTCAGATCTCTGACTAGCAATCCAATGACTCCAGATAGTCATTGGATCTTGTTAACACATCTGGATCTGTCCCTCACTGCAATTGTCACTGTTTTTGGGTTCTGAATGATTGCGTCTTCATTAATGTTTCTCATGGTTTGATTATGGTAGCTAATTGTCACACTATTAACTCCTGTAATTACATATATGTCACCAAAAACACAAGAAAAGGTCTGATAATAATATTACTTCTCTCAGGGATCCAGCTCAACCCCGGACCCCCCACTCATTACAGCACACCAAATGACTTCAAAACATGTCAGGTATTCATTTTCTTCATGTAAATGCACAGTCTTCTGAGAAAACTTGATCTCTTGAAAATTCTTGTCCGTTCTTCTGGGACTGATGTAATATTCATCTCTGAATCCTCGCTCAACAACTTACTTGCTCTTATCAAGGGCAGACGTCTCCTCTCGGTTTCCGCTTTGCTTTTACTTTGTCTTGTCTGTGAAACTGTCTGAGAGCCTCTCTTCTACAAAATCTTCTGAATCATAACTATGGACTTCAATTTGGTCAGTTGGTCCCTCAACACAACTGATAACATTTATTTAAAGAGAAGACAGGCTGTAGGCCAGACAATTTGCCCTGTTGGCGACTTGGAAGACTTGATGAGTGTCTATCTCTGCTGTCATCTGTGGATCTTAAGGACGCATCTTTAATTGGATTTATGATAACTGGTTCCTGCTTTTTGGATTTGGCTGGTTCCTGGTCTATCAACACACAAGGAAGACGTTGGCAGCAAATCTGGACCTGGTCAGGCTGCCTGCCTTACATGATGTTTTGGTTCATGTCTCGAGAAACCAGACTTTTGGCTGAATGGATTAGATCTCTGGGATTTTCTCAGGCACGTTCCATTGGTATGGACATTTTAATTTGGACATTTCAGAAGCGAGTGGACCGACACAGACTGAAGGTAGATGTCATTAAAGTTCTGCCTGTCCCCAAAACAATCGTTTTTATCTGAAATTTGGCTCCCTGACTTGCCATGACAGGCCGTCTTATCTCAACACGCCTTTAGGAATTTTGTAAAACTGACGCTCTCACCCTCTCAACCCTGCTACTGAGGAATTCCACAGACTTTTCAGAGGAGCCCAGCTGAATAATCATTCTGTCATCATTTCAAGACTATGAATTCACCTCTGGCTATCCTCTGCAGCCCCTCCCCACCCTGCCCCTGAGTGAGCACAGATCTCCAGAGGGAACTACTGTATGTGAACTGAATGATTTTATCTGAACTCTGTAGTGCCTCTGCAGGCTGGCTGCTCACCGCCTTTGAGTCCCCCACCGCACCCCCTCTGCGTAATGTTGGCGTCATTATGTGCTTGTGTGCGAGATTTTTTTCATTACCACATTTTTTACCTTCAAGCAGAGGTCAACAATGTGTTAGGAATTGTTTTTGTCTTCAAACCCTATGTGTCATTTATCACCACTTTTATTGTCTGTCCAACGGATCTCACTTGTAAATGAGTCTTCAAGGCTCAATGTGACTTATTTGTTTAAATAAAGGTTGAATGAATGAATGAATGAAAAAGCGTAAGGGCATATGTGCTCTTGGCACCAGGACACTCTAGGCCACAGTTTGTTGATCAACTTTGTTGTTGTCTCATCTGAACTGGAGCCGCATGTCTTGGACACTCAGGTAAAGAGAGGGGCAGAGCTTTCCACTGACTACTACCTGGTGGTGAGTTGGGGAGAGGATGCCTGTCAGACCTGGCGGACCCAATCGTATTGTGAGGGTCTGATGGGAATGTTTGGCAGTCTCCCGTGAGACAGAGCTTTAACTCCCACCTCCAGGAGAGCTTTGAACACGTTCCGAGGGAGGTGGGGGACATTGAGTCTACGTGGGCCATGTTCCATGCCTCTATTGTCGAGGTGGCTTATCGGAGCTGTGGCCGCAAGGTTGTCGGTGCCTGTCGTGGTGGCAACCCTCGAACCCGGTGGTGGACACCGGCAGTGAGGGATTCTGTCAGGCTGAAGGAGTCCTATTGGGCCTTTTTGGCCTGTGGGACCCTGGAAGCAGCAGATAGGTACCGGCAGTCCAAGTGGCATGCAGCTCGGGTGGTTGCTGAGGCAAAAACTTGAGCATGGGAATAGTTCGGAGAGGCCATGGAGAATGACTTCCAAATGGCTTCAAGGCGATTCTGGTCCACCATCTAGTGTCTCAGGGGGAAAGCAGTTTGCCACCAACACTACTTATAGTGGAGTGGCGTGCTGTTGATCTCAACTCGGGATGTCGTGGGTCAGTGGGCAGAATACTTCGAAGACCTCCTCAATCCCACTGGCACGTCTTCCACTGAGGAAGTGGCGCCTGGGGACTTTGAGTTGGGCTCTCCAATCTCTGGTGCTGAGGTCACTGAGGTGGTTAAAAAGCTCCTTGGTGGCAGGGTACCAGAGGTGGATGAGATTTGCCCGGAGTTCTTTAAGGTTCTGGATGTTGTGGGGTTGTGTTGGCTTACACGACTCTGCAATATTGCATGGACATTGGGGGTAGTTCCCCTGGACTGGCAGACTGGGGTGGTGGTCCCCCCATTCAAAAAGGGGGACCGTAGTGTGTGTTCCAACTATAGGGGGATCACACTCTTAAGCCTATCTCAGGTTCAGGAGGAGCACACTTTGTGGACTTGGAGAAGGCGTTAAACCACATCCCTCAGGGAGCCCTGTGGGGGTTACTTCGGGAGTATGGGGTACCAGGCACTTTGATATGGGCTGTTAGGTCCCTGTATGACCGGTGTCAGAGCTTGGTCTGCATTGCCGGCAGTAAGTAGGGCTCATTTTCCAGTGAGAGTTGGACTCCACCAAGGTTGTCCTTTGTCACCGATTCTGTTCATAACTTTTATGGACAGAATTTCTAGGCGCAGCCAAGGTGTTGAGAGGATCCGTTTTGGTGGCCTTAGAATCAATTCTCTGTTTTTTGCAGATTATGTGGTCCTATTGGCTTCATCGGGTCCTGATCTACAGCTTTCACTTTGCAACTGAGTGTGACGCGGCCGGGATAAGGATCAGTTCCTCCAATCCGAGGCCATGGTCTTGAGCTGGAAAAGGGTAGCATGCCCTCTCCGGGTCGGGGAGGAGGTCCTGCCCCAAGTGGAGGAGTTTAAGTATCTTGGGGTCTTGTTCACAAATTAGGGAAAACTGGAGCGTGAGATCGATAGGCGGATAGGTGCAGCGTCCGCAGTGAAGCAGGCGCTGTACCGGTCTGTCGTGGTGAAGAGAGAGCTGAGTCAAAAGGCAAAGCTCTCAATTTACCGATCGATCTACGTTCCCACCCTCATCTATGGTCATGAGCTTTGGGTTGTGACCGAAAGAACGAGATCTCGGATACAAGCGGCTGAAATGAGTTTTCTCCGCAGGGTGTCTGGACTCTCCCTTAGAGATAGGGTGAGAAGCTCAGTCATCCGGGAGGGACTCGGAGTAGAGCCGCTGCTTCTCCACATCGAGAGGAGCCAGTTGAGGTGGCTCGGGCATCTGGTTAGGATGCCTCCTGGACGCCTCCCTGGTGAGGTGTTCCGGGCATGTCCCACCTGGGAGGAGACCCAGAGGAAGACCCAGGACACGCTGGAGGGACTATTGCCCCTTTTCCACCGCTCAGCTTGGGTCGGATCAGATCGGCTCAGATCGGCTCAGTTCGGGTCGGGTCACATCTAGTTCTGTTTCCACAGCTTTTTTGTACCCCTTCTGTGGGCGGGGTCCAGAATCCTACTCGTCTTACCACATTCATTCAACCTTTATTTAGTCAGGTAAATCTTTTGAACCTCATGGGCTCATTTACGAAAGCGACCTGCTAAAACTAAAGAACAATGAACAGCAGTGGTAGAATTTCCTTAAACAATAAACAATAAACAAACAAACAATAAACAATAGAAAACAAAAGAGAGAAAAAAAAAGAAAGTTTTTATTTTTTTTATTTTTTTTTTTAACAAAGTATCAAAAAACTAGCAAAACATTATAAGGTAGACGTATAAAATCAAAGACAGGAACAAATCTGTAGTGTTCCCTCAAGCCATTTACTAGTAGCCACCACTAGAAGAAGAACACGATAAAGGCTTTGACAGAATGTTGTGAAAGAGATGTCATGCTATAATGAGTACCTCATGAGCTGTAATCTTTAAACCCAATTCATAATCCTACCTTGTTGCCTTCTTTAAACCCATGTATTTTCCAATTTACTATTTTTACAATAAAGATGTATTAAAAACATTTTTTATTATTTAGTTATGCACAAGGTGCTTGATAAAGTTGCAAAACCATATTTGTCTGAGCTGCTTCAACCTTCCTGCCCTCCCCGATCTCAGATCAGCTGAGCAGTTGCTGCTGACAGTCCTCAAAACTAGGATGAAGCTCAGAGGTGACAGAGCGTTTGGCGTTGTTGCTCCCAGGCTGTGGAACTGTTCAGTGTCAGAGAGGCCTTCTCTCTTCCTGTTTTTAAATCTCTTTTAAAAACACACTTTTATTCCTTGGCTTTTAACACGTGATCTTATCTTTTATGGCATGTTAACACACCTGCAGTAAGACTGGTATATGTATTTATTTATTTTTGTATGCTTTTTATAGTTTTTAATTAACTTGTCTTTTATGTTATTGTACAGCACTTTGGTTGACCCTGTGGTTTTTAAAATGTGCTTTACAAATAAAGATGATTGATTTAAAACATCACACTGTGATCTTTGAAACTGCCAGTGTCTCCCTGGCAAAGCTGCTTCTGGGCGCAGATGATGGTTGGATGGATGGATGAATGGTCTGTGAACACCTTGAGGAGCTGAAGGGATGGATGTTGATATCAGTGTCTCCCTGGCAAAGCATGCTGCTGGGCGCAGATGATGGATGGATGGATGGATGGTCTGTGAACACCTTGAGGAGATGAAGGGGTGGATGTTGATGCCTGTGTCTCCCTGGTAAAGTTGCTGCTGGGCGCAGATGATGGATGGATGATGGATGGGTAGATGGATGGTCTGTGAACTTTAACTTTAAACTGTCCAAAGGACTTTGGCCACTTTTGACTGTTTTTGTCTGACTTCATCCTAGAACCAAATAATTTATAACGTAATAACAGTTGAGCAGATTCTAATAATCTTTATGTTATGATTCTTTAAAGGTCAAATGCAAATGGAAAGTTCTCTTAACTTCCAGTATGGATTTAAACACTATACACACTTCACATTGTAAAATAAGTTTAGGAAATTGAATGTTCCAGGACACCACTTAAGAAAATATAACGTTTAATAGGAAAAGTTTGAAGTGACAAACAGAAGTAACAAATTTCCATCTGGTGTCTCACGGCTTCCTCCAGAAGACGACACAGGTTGTTCAATTCTGGTGATTTTCTTCTGTTGACTGTAAAAGAAAAATGTGGTTAATTTAGTCCAGAAACTGTTTTTTTTTACTAACAGAATGTAATCACAGGATGTTCATGTACTCACTATAACCTGTTGGAGTTATTTGAATTAATATTCAATGTTTTATAGACATAAATGTGTCAAGCTAGCTTCTATTTTTTTCGCCCTAGTACTTTGTAACACATATCATGAAATACCTAAAAAACCACACCACTGATATTATCCAAACTAACACAGTGTAATCACAAGATGTTCATGTACTGACTACAACCTTTTGGAGTTATTTGAATTAATATTCAATGTTTTATAGGCATAAATGTGTCAAGCTAGCTTCTATTTTTTTTGCCCTAGTACTTTGTAAAATATATCATGAAATACCTAAAAAAAACCACCACTGATATTATCCAAACTAACACAGTGTAATCACAAGATGTTCATGTACTGACTATAACCTGTTGGAGTTATTTGAATTAATATTCAATGTTTTATAGACATAAATGTGTCAAGCTAGCTTCTATTTTTTTCGCCCTAGTACTTTGTAACACATATCATGAAATACCTAAAAAACCACACCACTGATATTATCCAAACTAACACAGTGTAATCACAAGATGTTCATGTACTGACTATAACCTGTTGGAGTTATTTGAATTAATATTTAAATTTTTATAATTTATTTTCCTTGTGTACGCATATGTTTGGAAGAAGTCAAAGTGAACCTACTTTAAATGCAGCAGATTTGACCACTATGTGACATTATTAAAGAGTGGTTGAGCTCAGGAGCCCTCGTACTATAAAGTCAGCTATGAAATATATTTTTATATCCGTTCATTGAGCTACATTTTAAGCCGCCCACGCGCGTTGCTCGTGGCGATCATACTTTTTAAAATCCTGCAGTTTTGAGCAGTACGTGATTTTATTAAGGACACGTTCAGCTGAAGACCCATCTTTGCTATAATTTTAAAAACAAATAATTGTTTTTACCGTGTTATTCATGTAAAGTCCTTCCGTGTTCGCTTCCCTCGCTTCCGTGAAAACAGCTCGAGTCCACACAGAATTCTCCTTCCGGCGCGGGTGAGCACGGGTTGTCACCCCTCTGAAACCACACCAAAAATCTGGCGCGGCGCAGCTCGGAATATCCGGTGGAGAAGGCGTAAAGTGGGTGTCTGCAACGCACATATTGCGTAATATCCGACCCGTGCCGACCGATGGAAAAGGGGCATAAGTTTTTCGGCTGGCCTGGGAACACCATAGGATTCCCCCAGTGGTCTGGCCGAAGTGTAGCCTGGCCCTCGCCATTCCTACGCAGCTCCGCTCAATTCTCATTTCCCTTCACTGCTGGGTCTGGCATTTCTCCCATCCACAAGGATTTCTCCGGCCGATTTTTGACCGGACCAATCAGAGAACAGAAGGCGGAGTTTTGAACGACGTCGACTGACGTCGTCATTCAAAATGGCTGCCGCCACGAAGGAATTTTCAATAAAACAAGGTAAAAAACTATTATTTCTCTGCTGAGAAAAAATAGATTTCATAGCTGACGTTATATCAGAAGTGTTCCTGAGCAATCAGAGAGCAGAAGGCGGAGTTTTGAACGATGTCGACTGACGTCGTCATTCAAAATGGCTGCCGCCACGAACGAATTTTCATCAAAACAAGGTAAAAAACTATTATTTCTCTGCTGAGAAAAAATATAGTTCATAGCTGACGTTATATCAGAAGTGTTCCTGAGCTTAACAGTTCCTAAATCAATTCACGAAATGGTCAAATCTGCTGGATATTAAATAGTTTCGGTTTGATATTTTCCAAACAGCCTCGGGTGCGCTACGAAAATAAATGATAAAAAATCGAATTTTATCTCAAATGTTTCATCTAGGCCAACAGTCAGTAAATTAAAGACATATAATTACACACTGGTGGCAGAAAAAATATCCACCGAGTGGTTTCTGAGCAATTTATCTGATAGCCTGGACCTCGTCAGGCTAAACTAACAAAACTCTGCCTCCTGTTCTCTGATTGGTCCATTCAAAAATCTCCAGGAGAAATCGTTGTCTATGGCAGAGATGCCAGACCCTAGTCCAAAGCGAAGTGAAGGACATGGGTCTGGTATCAACCAGGCTAGCCGAAGTGGCTGGGGAGAGGGAAGTATGGGCCTCCCTACTTAGGCTACTACCCGCACGACCCGACCTCAGATAAGCGGAAGAAAATGGATGGATGGATGGATGGATGGATGGATGGATGTATGGATGAATGGATTAGGACCCCTGGGCTTTAAATAGCCTTCTTAAGAAATAAAATCAGAGGTTCTTTGATGAAACTTCGACTTTTAAAGTACGTTAAGACTTTTGAGGAGATTATGTATCTAACACCTTTGAGCTTTTTTTTTTAAATATAGTACTGAATCATTGGTACACAATTGCAAATATGAGAAAGAATAAGTAAGGTCAAAGATAAATGAGATGACGAGATCATTCACAATGACAAAACCTTAACTATGAATAGAATGAGGTGAGGTAAGGGATAATACAGTGTCAGATAAGCAAATGACAGTAATTTATATCTTGGAACATGTTAAAAATGGAATAAATTGTCTTTGGAGCTATTTTTTCATCATTACATTGTAATGACACCATCACATGTTTTAATGAAAAAGACACAATCCTGAAACAAGCTAGAAGAGGGAAGACAAGAAAATATGAGCTCAGATGTTGCCCTCAGCACCGGCAGAAGAGTCACCTATCTCCGACACTCCTCTCAGCCAATCACAGCCCAGTTTATTACCACCACAGTACCACTGTGTTAATTGGAGCCAAGCTAAATATGATGTTTCTATAAAAGCAGAATTGTAACAAGCACTGCATCTCTATTCCCTGAAGCTACACAGGTAATTGAATTGTGGCAGGTCCCTCAGTAAGCTGACTTATTTTAATAACTTCACCAGATTATGTTTAATACGTGTGCCTTGAATTCCCCTTTTGTCGGGACAGGGAGGATGAGAAAGGTCAGATTGTATAATGAAAATGAGAAAAGGGCCATTTTCCTATCAGCTTGTCTGCTCAGAGTTCAGTTAAATTGTGGACTACAGGGCTGGACAGTAGCAGTTTTATCCTCTTTTTGGGGGGGTGCTCAAGCACCCCCCCCAATTTAAACTCAGCACCCCTGAAAAATAAAGAACCCACCACTAGGATTTTGTAAGGAAACTCAGTTCTCAAACCATAGATTCACCAAAATATTGAATACATTTTAAATACATATGGAATAAATGATGACACTCTTAAATGGAACAGTAAACTCTATTACCTTTTTTTGCACGAGTCAAATCCTCAACACCACCTGTCAATCAGTCCAGTACGTATGTCAGCAAACCGACCAATCGACAACCTCAATTTGTCCCGAAGGTAAACGCCCCTTACCTGCAGGAGCTCCACCCACTTTTACTCAGACGACATTGTTAGGGTTTTGTATTACAAGCACTTTGCAGTCAGATGTTGCAGTCATGTGGGATACAAATATCCTTTCATTATCTACTTGGAGCCACACAAAGACAGGAGAAGATTTTTAACCAAGTTTTCTTGCAAGGGCACGTGGTCACGAAAAAGGCTTACACAGATGTTTCAGAGTTACATGCTCAAAAACCGTCATGATAATCTGTAACCA